>JARK01000569.1:6246-23481 GCA_000688135.1 Ancylostoma ceylanicum
AACCCCCCACCTTCTCACTCCCACATTCTGTGTCCGCCACTGGTAAAGGCCCAAACAAGTAAAACTCTAATAGAAGAAAGCTGAACCATTATTTGTAAACACACAGAAACCTATTTTCTGATATTGAGTGTGGCCATCGCTGTATTCTTAAGTACTCCGACAAGTTCTGCCTTTGTGCTCGTAAAGAACTGTCAACAATTCTGTTTTAACACTTTAGTAGGCTACATGATTTGCTGAATAGTGGCTGTATAGTTAGCTAGTAGCTTTCTATGCGCTAAAGTCTATTTACCCTACCGCGACCGCGATACGCACTCCTTTCCCATCGGACACTTGACCCTGCTAACGAACATCGCACAAGATAAGAAATATCTCAACAAATTCAGATTTCTCCATTATCTACGGATGAAATGTAATACCTGCGTGCCATTCCTTTTTTGATTTTCCAGAGTCTTTGCATTCAGCTTTTCGAAGCATTGAGAGCAAACCGTCACTGGTTTATCTGCTAGCTGCGGAAGGATCGCACGATGAGGTAAACATTTTCGGCAGAACGAAAGTGCACAATTTGAGCAACCTTCCTTAAAGCAAACAACGTCAAGCGTAAGAAAGTAAATGTGGCTGAAGAGACTGAAGAGATTAAGGTTTTGCAAAATCTCAAAAGAGAATTCAATGTGGTGGAAACACTAAGAGATACGCTTATAAACATATATGTGGTCTGCATAAAATTAATCTGATTTTTTTGGCTTCAACTTTGCGCAGAGGGGTTATTTGACGTGCTGAACACGAATATTCATTTTGTATCGTAACCCCATTTTCGTTCGGTTACGGTAGGGTAACCCAAGATACGGTACCTCATGGAATTCGCTCAAATTTTGCACAAGAGGGTTATTTGAGGTGGTGATCACGAATATCAACATCATTTTGCATGCCACCTTCGTCCTATTGGAATTGGCACTTCTTCTGTATTTTCTACCGTATACCTGCCGTATCCCTACAAAAATGGGGTTACGATACAAAATGAATGCGATATTCGTGATCAGCACCCCAAATAACACCACTGGTCAAAATTTGAAAGGATTCTATGATGTACCGTGTCTTAGGTTACCCTACCGTAACACTACCAAAATGAGGTTGCGGTACAAAAGGAATACGATATTTGTATTCAGCACATCAAATAACCCCCTCCCCCTAGGCAAAGTTTCAGCCAAAAATTTTTCTTGAAGATTTTGGGTCCGTGAAAGTGGATTTGACTTGCGCCCCCTAAGATGGATGACAGCACACAACACCGTTACAGAAAACGTCAATGCTTAATTAATCACTGCACACTGGCAATGGGGGCAGCGCCGTACGACTCGGTAATCCACATTGATACGCATCAACTCAAAGGATCAGTAGTTGGGTTATTGTGTTTCCAAACATGGGTTAACGAGTGATGCGGCACCGTCTTTTCTTGCAAGCGATGCAAATGTGATTGATGTTTTCAGTACACAGCACCTCTCAGAAACATCTTGAGACTTGCAATTTCCAATCGAAGAACTGGGATATTACCTCATTTTCTTATCGGTCTCATAAAGCCGGATTTCAAAAAAAACCTATGCAGGAGGTCTAAGCCTATGCATGAAGAGAGAGAGAGAGTTATCATTACGACTCACTTCCGGGTTGAGAATCGAGTATTTGGTCCGACAATTCGTGCAGCATGGTGAAGGCATACCGCGTTTCGGTATGCAGAAAGATCTCTTGCAGAGAAATCGAAAGGCTGAAGAAGGATATTTACAGCATCGCCTGTTGTTTCGAATATGCAACGGTTACAGTGTGCAACACCATGTTCAAAGTCTATTGTCTATAACACTTACATCTTTTGAAGGAAGTAGTATTCCACATAGAAGTATGAGAAAACGCGCAAAGGTGGAACCAGTTGTTACAATCACCACGTTTTCGAGGTGAATCATCACCACTAATAAGCAAACATTCAACTGAACACATTACAAGGGCGCGGCGTGATTCCGGCTGTATCAACAGTCATCGATTTCGTTTCAGCGGCAGGATAACAAAAGTTACCCAACTTCATCTATGTAGATTCGAACAAACATGGATAGAGCAGGTTGACGTATTTTGCTCCAAAAGCAATAGCAAATGAAAGACGCGCTACTTCTCTTTAGAAACTCCAAGAACTTCAGGCAATTTGTCCGCAGAACTTTGCCAAAAGGGGCTACTGGAAGTGCGCAATACGAGTGTCGCATCTGTTTTGCAGCGTAACACCATCTGATCTTTATATGTTACCAGTCTGGCCGTCCGGCTGACGCCGGACTTCCAGACTTCTATTAATGCTCGCTTCGCTCGCATACTTCACATTGAATGCAAAGAAAATCCTGAAAACCTTTCGCGGGATACCTATATCCCCCTCAAATAGTTTACACGCTCTCCAGCAATTCCCTGAAATCAGCCAGGCCTTCTTTCATCTCCACAAAGTGACGCTCTTTGGTAGGCCCTGGGGGCTGTGAGCATTTGGATGTAACCGATTCAATGCAAATGGCCACTTGGAATGATCTATGTTTAGCTGGCTGTTGTGGTAGCTAAGTGATAAGAGTCTACTGCTGTATGTAAACAGAATGAAGGAGGTGGCTCATTCAGACACCAATGGAAAGGATGGACAGTGATGAGCAAGTAGTGCAGGGGAGGAAGAAAAACGTACAGGAAAGAAAGCCGCGATGGATATTCGCGTAGGATTGGCCCCGTATGTGTGCATTCCCTCATTTTTCCAAGCGATTCCACACCTCTGAATCCCGGCACACCCTTTCACACCGTGAAACCCACTACAAAACGTCTCCCCACTTTAGGCGCCGGCGTACCCTTATCACAGCGGCGGACCCGGCTCCCCCCACTTTGGGCGCCGGCGTACCCTTATCATAGCGGCGGACCCGGCTCCCCCCACTTTGGGCGCCGGCGTACCCTTATCACAACGGCGGAACCGACTCCCCCCACTTTGGACGCCGGCGTACCCTTATCACAGCGGCGGACCCGACTCCCCCCAGTTTGGGCGCCGGCGTACCCTCATCACATCGGCGGACCCGGCTCCCCCCACTTTGGGCCCCGGCGTACCCTTATCACAGCGGTGGACCCGCTGAGGAACGGTAAACCACTTGGAGATATGATTGGTGTACGACAGCCGCCCTAGTGATCCTTCAATATAGGATGAATGAATTTCGTGACACACAGACACGCACACACACACACTTACACACTTACACACAGAATAAGCCCGTTATTATTAGTCATGAGTCTGTCCGTCCGGCTAACGCCGGACTTCCAGACTTCTACTGATGCTCGCTTCGCTCGCATACTTTAAACTATACAAAAAACCCCCGAAAAACTTTTGGGAGATACGAATCAATATTTACCCATGTAATGTCAATGATCTCCTGAAATTTGCTCAAATCCGTTTGCGGTGGCCTTCTCCCGTCTCCGCATAGTGATTGAATGTAACCGCAAATGACCATTTGGAATGACATGTTTATCTGGCTGTTGTGGTAACTAAAGTGATAAGGGTCTACCGGTGTATATAAGCAGGAAGGGGGAGGGGGTGGTTCATTCAGACACAAATGGAAAGGACAGAGTGGGAGAAGAAATAATGAGGAAGTAGGTGTAGTCAAGGAAGGGAAGCATGTAGGAGAGAAAGCCGCAATGAATACCGGCGCACTCCTCGTGTAGGATTGGACCCTGCTCCTGCACTTTTCCATTCTCCAGGCGATTCCACACCTTTGAATGCCACTCATGGACCCGTCTCCCCCCACTTTCGACGCCGGCGCACCCCTATAACAACGATGGACTCGTCGTTCCCACCTTGAGCGCTGGCGCACCCTTATCACAACGATGGACCCGTCTCTATCCACTTTGTGCGCTAGCGCACCTTTATCACAGTGGGTGATCCCGTCTCCCCCACTTCCGGCGCCGGTGGACCCTTATCACAGTGGGTGGTCCCGTCTAACCCACCTCTGGCGCCAGCGCACCCTTATCACAGCGACGGACCCGTCTCTAAGCGTCTATCCATAATTGGATGCCGGCGTAAATTTCCTCCGTTGCTGAACCTGTTGCCAATCCATCCTTCTCCCTAATCTCCTACCCACTACACTGCACCGCACCTCACTCATTCCTAACCGTTTATATGATGTGGATTGGGTCGGTAAACAACATGGAGATATGATTGGAGTGGGATAACCGCCCTACTGTTCCCTCGAAAAGGCATGACTGAATTTCGTGACACACAGACACATATTCACACAGACACACACACATACAGACTAAGCGCGTTATTATAAGTCATTATTAGTCATGATTAAGTCATGATCTTTCAATTAATTTCATAGTGGTTCCACACACACATGGTGGGAAGGCTAGGCACATATTGTCCTTTTTTACGGGCGATGCATGTTCGATCATGCACAGCCCTGCTACTATTTGCGTGCACCCAAATTCTACAATGATCATGTTTGCATCTCACAATCAGCCACTAAGAGAGTTGTGCTTCGTACTCTTCCGTATTCATGTTTTTTGTTAGCACTGGGTCTTGCATCATGTAAATCCCGCAAAAGATGCATCAGGACAGAGACGGTTCGATGCGACTTGCTTCTTGACCTGTGGTGTTTGCTTTCGTTGCGCAGCACGCTGAAATGATGATTTCCACCTCACGATTTTGGGAAGCGAGGCTTCTGCGTGCTTCTTCCTTTCTTCGCGGTATTGCCAGGAAATAAAGAGTGGAGCTGTTAGGGAGAAAAGAAAAATCATGGAAGATGTTCTGCTTGCTAAGGAGGTTATATGTTCAATATTCACAGCTACGATATGCACAGCTGCACAGTGCTCTCAATTACTTCTGCCTCCTAGAAATGCTCTGCAACATCTCAAGACAGCTATTAAGATGCAACGAGCATGCTTCCACTGGCGGTTGCAATAGTCACTTGTGAATGAAAAGTGTGGAAAATTTGTTTCACAGTTCACTGTGAGCATCTAGCACCGTTGACCTGTCCTTGTCAACAAAAATTCTCATTCATAACACCCAAACACTGGTACGAATTTGAATTTAGCGCCGCGTTAGCGCTGGTCCATGGGGCGCGCCGTGTGCAGACAGATGTAGATTTAGATACGAGTGACTCCGACGACTATAACTACAGCTTCAGTCGGCGTTGTCATGATTTCGGAGTTTTTGAAGACGAAACCTTGTTCGTGAACATTTCGTGGTAACTTCCATTGCGATTAGATTCAAGGGGGCTTCGTAAAATTTTGGATTTTCAAAGGGGCTTCGTTTTCGCTCCGACCCCACGATAAGCTCGTGCTGGGGCCTGGTCCAGACCACACCTTCTGTGTCGCTTTGGGAACGTTTTCCGGCTCAAGCGTGCGAGATGGAGCATTGTATCATCGACGAATCGATGATCCTCATATTATTCATGTTCACCGTTGATACTGTACATACCTCCTTTGGAGGAGGCGGTGCTGACCCGTACTATGCTTGCTATGATACTTACTAGGCAGAATGTTGCTGTAAGCCGTACGAGGTACTCACTTTACTCCTTGCTCACTCTCACCCTTGTAAAGTAATAAATCTATCAGTATCCACTGAACCACCATACATTTTGTGTATTCGGACTAAACAAGTCCAAAAGTCTCAGGCGCCACCATCCGCCAATAAGTCGCCTTACATTGGTAGATCTCGAAACATACTCCTCATTGCTAAGAGTTGTTAATGTTCCCACGTATCTATCGAATTTCATTCTTTGAAAATCTCTGTGTAGTAAGGTCGCAACGGAACTCCTATTAGCCTTGTATCCTGAGAAGAACCCATACTACGACGCGAAGTAATAGCCACCTTTTTCCTTTAGCGTTATTTATAGTGCGTCGGTGTCCGATCCCGTCGGATAACGAATGATACGTATCGATCCTCGTCGGAATCCGACGTGTCGGGCTCCGATTTGCTATAAATACAGCTTTTGAAATTTTTGCTGTTTTGTAGGGGCGCGCAAGACCGTGGGTGTGGAACCCTTTCGAAGCGAGAAATGTCCACGAGGTGGACAGCCGGAAGACAACACACAGGGTTTTGAGGCCCTGAACTAAAATACGCAGAAAGGTGGTTCAGAGGTTTATTCGAAAGGCAGAGACGGCCGTTACCTACCTAGTCAGTAACTACAAGTGCCTGAGCACGTGGCCACGCTCCCTAGTAAGTATCGAGGGGGTGGGCGGGCCACAGGGCCGAGGAGGAGGTCCTCATACTAAGTATGAGGACATGTTTTATGTGTGCATGAAGCACTAGTATATAACTTCAATATCCTGTAACAAATTTCTTCCTTAATCGTAACAGATTTCATTCAACTAGTCTATCGGAACGATAAATTGGCAAACCAGACAGACACTTTAAAGGCAGTACCTGCTATAATCTTCGATACTATTGTACAGTGTATCCGAAGCGACGAGGCCGCAGTAAGAGCGTCGCCCAGTGGAAATGGCTAACCATCCTCGACCAACACAGAAGACCTCATTGGATAAAATAACGTTCATCCTTATGGCAGTAAAAATAGACATCTTGATCTCAAAACCCCAAAAACAACTTGTCCGCCCAGCTTAGCCCAAAAACAACTAGCAAACAAGGTTTTAACTAGCAAATCGTTGTCGACAAGTTTGACGTCATTATGCCACCCAAAACCAAGTTGACAAGCTATTGGAAAAACAACTTGTCGACAAGGAAGAGAATAAACAAGTTGTCGACAAGCTTTTGGGAGGACAACTTGTCGACAACCTTTCAGCCAACCTGTCCGCGAGAGAGTTTCAAGTTCCCTTACCCGCGTAATATACGATGCATCCATTGAGGACACCAGGACAATAGCTGCCACACTATGATTGTCAAGTAGAAGTTCGCGGTCAAGTTCATTGAGAATGCTATCAACTCCGCCTCACGAAGAGGCGGAGGCAGATTTTCGGCAATTTTGTAGACTGTTGTTAGTGAGGAAGAAGGCAAAGACAAGTTTGCGAGACCGATAACCTGTCGGCAAGGAGGGACGAGAACAACTTGTCGACAAGCTTCTGGACGGACAAGTTGTCGACAAGGATGTGTGAAACCAAGTTGTCGACAAGCTTTTGAGAATGCAAGTTTCAGATGCGATCAGAAACTTGCTCGCTAAAAGCTTGTCGACAAGTTGTTTTTGGGGTTCTGAGATAGGACTCAGAACCCCAAAAACAAGTTGTCGGCAGAGCTTAACCCAAAAGCAACTTGCAAACAAGCTTTTAACTAGCAAACAGTTGTCGACAAGTTTGATATCACCAAGCCACCGAAACCAACTTGTCGTCAAGCTTTTCTCCCGACAACTTGCAAACAAGGAAGTGGAAAAACAAGTTGTCGACAACGAGTAGTCAAAAGCAACTTGCCAGCAAGTTTTTGACCGAACGAGTTGTTTTGCGGTTCTGAGTACGAAAACTGCTGGAGTTGAACAGTCGCGGAGACGTCTGTGAAAGGTATGTTACTGGAAATTCCTCTACCTGTTTCGATACGCCTGATCGTCCGGCTAATGCCAGAATACCAGGCTTTTTTTCGTGTTCGCTTCGCTCGTATTGTCTCTATTTGACATCTTCCCCACACGCCGAACGTTCTGAATTTATCAGAACTCCCATTTCCCGCAAATTCGTGTATTCTAGCTCCGATGTGCCTTCTCCACAGCTGTGTAACAGTAGAGTGACGCTTTGTAACCTTCCACAGGATTGATGTACCCGTCTCCAAGCATTTCCCACTTTTGGTCGCGGCGCACTTATTTTTAAACGCGAAAGAATTCCATGTTGAAAAGGGCTTTCTGGTGACACATTCGAGTCTTTATAGTGGTGCGGCTTGAAGTAAAACTGATCTGAATAAGCTATGGATAAAATGGAAGGAAGGCAGTTTGTTGAAGGTAATGAATTCTCGAACAGTTGGGAACAGCGTACATTGCTTGGTGAGTATAAAATAGTATGTTTTGGCAAATCCATATGGTCTGGTAGCGCACACAGGGCGCCTAACCCGACTTTGTCCGCAACAACGACCACACTTGTTTCCAGCGATGGGGGAACGTCACAGAATTCCTTTTAAAGGAATTCGATGGATGCAGCCTTCCTTGTGTAGAACCGCAGGACCCGTCCACAGACGTTTCCCCACTTTCAGACGCCAGCGCTCCTCACCCCGCCGTCGGACCCGTTTCCAGGCTTTCCCTCCTTTTTGGACGCCGGCGCATCTTTATCACACCGCTCCATGCGGTTTCCCAGTTTTGGACCACGGCACATCCTTATCACACCGTTAGACCCGTCTCCAGGTATATCCCCGCTTTTGGACACCGGCGCACCGTTACCGCAAAAGTGTACCCTTTACATAGCACTATCACCCCTTCTGGGCGCCGGCCCAGCCCTACAGCGTCACCCCTCATCCGTGTCCTTCTTCCCCTTCCTGGCTCCTCCTCTTCGACATAAAGAGATCCTACCCATCTCTTCCCTTTTATAGTGTCTGGGCTTATTCATTCCAACTGTAGTAAACACAACAGTCGGTTCTTAACATGTCTGAACATGACAAAAATGGCTCAAAACACCTGTAAATCAAGGTAAAAATCAAAATTTACCACATTTTCGTACATAACTCGACACGCTGAACACGATGGTGTAGGTATTTTTCGTTTTTGATGGCTGGTTCTCGTGTGTGCGCGCACACGCACACGCACGCACGCGCACGCGCGCACACACACACACACACACACACAAAGTGCCAATTAATAAGAAGTAAGATTTCCTTCAGGAACGACCGCTCACCTCGCTTCTAGTCCTTCGCAAAGCCAACAGGCGAGCCTCGTCAAGCTCATTCGAAAGCTGATAGTTTTGTTTCCGAACGGCTTCATAATCCGAGAAAATCGTCTTCATATCTGCCTCCAATCTAACTCGCTCTTCAGCAAACTTAAGGATGAGTGGTAATTTGTTAACATGATTTATATAGAAGGGAGTCTCCACGTGTGCAAAAGTGAGTCATCCGCCAGGAACATGGTAAGCATGGCGGACTGCGCTTGGTGACAAAGATAAAACGTCAGTTGTTTTGATAAGGATGCCTCCTCGTAGTGAAGATTCAGCGAAATTCGATCGAGCGCAACGTAGCTTTGCTTTTAGTAATGAAGCTTACTCTAATGTCACATGGGGACATTCTGGGTTAAAAGTGAAGAGACGTTTATTTGTTTACACAGTTAGTTATTTAATTATTTATTTACTTATTCGGCTTAACGTGCCAAAGGAAAGTAGAGCGGAACATGTGAAAGGTAAACATACAGATGGATCAAAAAATACGGTAACAAGGAAAAGTGCACACAGAAAGAGATTCTATATCTAGTTCGGAGCATTGTACTCGGAGTTATGTTTACTAGGTACCGTTAGGGCGGTTAACTTGGCATGCATTAGCATGCCGTCATAGTGAGAGACAAACAGGCTAGGTCATGAAACTAATTGTAAGGAAGAAGCAAGCAGATCTAGAAGTTAAAGATAACTTGCAGTACAGCAGTAGGAAACCGAGAGTACAACAACCGCGAATCCATAGAGCCGAACTGGGAGTTCTCAGATGCGAATTATCGGAAAGGTATTGAGAAAACTGACACTAAGAAATCTGCAACCAGTAAATCACACATGGGTATATTTTCAAATTAAAAAGAAAGGAAAACGACTCGGCTCCCATTCCTAACAGTTCGAATTTGAGCACAAATTATATAGTCAACTCCAAATGTCCGCAGACGAGAGTTGGGACCGCGGCGCGGTTTTCCTCCGCCTCTCTGCCCTGCATGCCACGCTGAATCCGTGCAGCAGACAGCGAGAGACCCGCGCCGCGGCCCCAACTTTTGTCTGCGGACATTTGGAGTTGACTATACAGTGCGTATCATAATTATAGACGCACCCCCAAAATGATGATATATCAGTTTCAAGCTGACTGTCGAGGGAAGCTTTCAAAACCATTCAACTCAGCGCCTAAGAAAACCCTAGTCTACGAAATTTCACTCACAAACGTTGCGGAAAAGCCTATATTCGGGAATTGGGCTTCACTTGGACCGTATCATAATTATAGACGCACCCTCAATAAAAATTATGAATAGCACTTTCCTTAAAGGAAAATTCCTTTCTTAATAGTGCTGTCGAAAGTATCCACTGTACATGCTGCTGATCTCAGCTGCCGTAGCAGATCCGACCAGTTTTGATGTTTTTCGAGCTTAGTTGGTGAATTTGAAATATTCTGACTCAAAATAATGGAAATTAGCATGTGGGAGGACAGGCAGGTATTTCCTGCCGAGTGGCGTTGCGAAAGGTTCATGACTGTATGACATCTTGGGACATTTCAACCAGTGTGTCGAATTTCGTTTCAAAACACATGGTCAGTAGTGAAAGTAAATGCAGCGCCACCGTAGTGCTAATCCGTATGTGACCCATTCTTCGTGTTATCTCGACCTAGTAAGTCATATGGCTTCAGTTCTCTAAGGACAACGTAGAGACCTGGTGGGCCTCATAGCTTTCGATTTCGTGTTTATTGGGCTTCTTTCGATAGATATCTTACTTCTTATTAATTGGCACTTCATGTGTGTGTGTGAATCTGTGCACGAGAACCAGCCATCGAAAGTGGAAAATACCTACACCATCGTGTTCAGCGCGTCGAGTTATGTACAAAAAGGTTGCAAATTTTGATTTTTACCTTGATTTACAGGTGTTTTGGGCCACTTCTGTCATGCTCAGACATGTTAAGAACCGACTGTTGTGTTTACCACAGTTGGAATGAATGAAATAAGCCCAGACAGTATAAAAGGAAAGAGATGGGTAGGATCCCTTTATGTCGAAGAGAGGGAGACAGGAAGGCGTAGAAGGACGCGGATGAGGGGTGACGCTGTAGGGTTGGGCCGGCGCCCGGTAGGGGTGATAATGCTATGCGGAAGGTCCACTTTTNCATCTAACAGAATCTTCTGAAACATCGCATAGAAAGATTATTTCAAATGTGATTACGACTACCAACATCATTTTGCATAACATTGTCGTTTTCCTACTAAAATCAGTCACTTTCTTTGAATTTCTCACAGCAACGTGACCTTAAGCCTAAACAAATGGAGTCGCGACACCAAATGGTAATTACAACCGTGACCTGTCGTCCGAAATGCCAATTTTCTACGCCGAATAACTGCTTGTGAAAGTTTTTTTCACTAGCATGCTTTACCCCATTACCGAACCCGCTTGCACCGCAACCCTGATTTTTGAAGCGTAACGTAGGATTCATGATAGACAGGGTATCTCTTGAAATATAATCACTTTTTACCACGCCGAAATTACAAGAAGACAATTCCTTTTATTCTATCTACCAGTCAGTTGAGTTTCTGCTGATAATGTATGCATATGAACAACGATAAGATTTTCAAAATATCACGTCGAGTTAATATGTGAAAGGTTCCAACCAAGTAAACAACAAGGAGCAGGAACAAAGACATTTTTATACAGGAGAAGCGATCAAAAACAAAACTTTTTGTATAAAAATAAAACTCAACAAAAACAGTATAAACTTGTTATGGCTGGCGAAAAAGTGGTAACTGTAAAACAAGTAATGCTAAAAAAGAACTTAGCCTTTGTGCCTATTATAATATGAAGAACTATAACATATCTCCAACTACAGCCAACCTCTTAATAATTAAAATCCTTTGGTATACAAAAATTTCTCGACAATCGATCGGTCGGCACCCTTGACTACTATTCTTCCTTTCAATTCGTCAACATGTGTTCCGATTGGCATACCCAGCTCTGCTTCAAGAAATTGTCGGAGATCTTGCTCACAAGCCTAAATATAAAAGGGTGAAGCAAACGATTGGTTTGAAAGCTTAAACTGTAAAAAAATGAACTCATTGGGCTTACAAAGACATCGCCTTCAACGCCCTTCATAGTCACAAGTTCCACATAGTCGAAATCAAGCGTTTCCTCGTTGAGTAGGTCTCTTCGTCGGTTTAAATACAAGGGCAGAGTATGATCTCGTTTTCTGCGAACGTAGTAAGGTAGCTTTGGAAGTGGATCTAAAAACTGGGAATTAACACATGAACAATTAGTTCCGCTTAAGAAAAAAAAAAAACAGAAAAAACACGCTCTAGGTCTCTAGGTGAAAGTAGACTGAGAGCACAGCGAAAAATGTCCGTCGCCTCTGCATGGAAACCCAAGCCTGGGCCTCAGCCTGATTCTAAGCCTGAACCTGGGTACCTCTCTTACCCACTCAGCTTTCCTCACTACTTACATTGTAAGAGAGGACTAATCAGCCAAGCAAATAAAGCGCTTGAAATGGCATAAAAATATGGTGGATTGGTGAAAATACTTAGTAGATGCCATAGTCAACTCAAAGTGTACTTTCGGTGCAGGAACTTGTTTTGCTTATAAGGACCGCTCAATGGTTGCAGATGGGCGACTAACCCATAACATCCGAGCAGCATCACGTTTCACGAACAAGTCATCTAACATTAAGGATCTACTCCAACTATCACTTTACCCTGTGGTGGTTGCCATCCACTTGGTGTCGGGTAAGAATCGTGTTTCGGTAGAGGCGGAACGACTTCATGCGGCATCAACCTCTCCACGAAAGACCAATCTATCTTAGCCTCCTCAAAGGTGGTAGTCGTGGAGGCTGCAAACAAGCATAAGCATTAGAATAACATGACAACTAGAAGTATTTTAACGTAGAAGTAACATACAACTCTTCGGTACTGCATGTTTCCACGGATTGAGCCAAGGTTTGGACTCGTCATTTCTGGCATCCGTTGACGTTGACAATACTCTTACAGATTTCTTCTTAAGTGATGAGAAACTACGGGTGAAAGAACGCAACATCTGCAATTGAGTAAAATAGGATGAACATTCCGAACAATCATACCGAAACGACTGAATAACGAACAAAGCTACGAATGAAACCAAACCAGGAAATTGAGTACGTGGAGGACTATTCTAAAGCAAAGCAATTCCTAACGAAAATATTAGCATATCGTACATGCTACCAATACAAGTGCTCGCAGCAGACCCAAACCCTTCATCTACTTTCCCTCCAATTTGCTTCTGATTCTCACGAGGTTAATGCCTAACAGTGGATAACAACTCATAGCAAGTGTCGAGAAGCAGCTAAAAATAAATTGCAACAGTTATTCTTGAAGTTGCCGTCCCTGGAAATTGCATGTGACGTAGACACACTAAACATCATATAATCGACGGCCTACACCCCACGCATCCCGTGCAAGTTTCGAATTCTCGCTAGTGGGCGTGCGTGGGCTTTTGGACTGGTTAACCTCTCCTCATATATTGGCTCCATAAATATTTACATGCATTTGTAGCAGTGAGAAGAATTAAAAGTGAAACACAAGAAATGAAATGAAAGATTTCGCTCAGAAAATGTGCGGCACACCATATTAATCTTTGTATCGTCTATCCGAAACGACGAGTCCGCCCACGCGGTCGAGGATCCACGCTTGCCAGCAATCCACGTCATCATCTCTACTCTGCGTATCACTTTTCATCGTTATCTTTTTGATATCGGCCAATGATCTGGCTGTGACGTGGACCGCTTGGGCGGACTCGTCGTTTCGGATACACTGTAAGTTTCCGTGGTTGAAGTTTCAGAAATTGTACATTTTTTGGTGGATTTGCTTGCGCTATAATGCTAAGAACCACTCAATGATATTATTTCTAATATATATGGGAGGGTTTTCTTGGATTTGTGGCCCTTCTTGAACGTCGCAGAGCTGAGTTGCGCTTGGTGATTATTGGAGAAAAAGCCTCTTCCCATTTTCAGGAAAACAAGCAGCATCGCGGGTTTCGAAACTTTTGGACTTTCATGTACAGCATCTAAAAGTTATCTTTATGGCGGATGACCTATTAAGGCTACTGCGACTTTCAACATCAAAGCTAGTCAATGAGGTAAGGAGAAATCCAGGTATAAATCACTCTGTAGTTAGGCTTTCACATAATGGTCTAAGTTTGCAGGCAGTGAATGCATCAAGTGGCATAGTAAGCACTGATTCACGTGACTTCAAGAGACTGAAGAGCAATGTGCGAGCCAATGAAGACGTCATTCCAGATTACGTCGACTATCTGTTCCTGTCTCTAAAGGTTCGTGAATTTTACCACATTTACCTTCTTTGATTGGTCAGTTCGCCATGCGGAAGTTTGGCAGCGTTTCCACGATATTTCCTGTGGTAGTAGTGCGTAATTTCAAGCTGCAGAACCCCTGAGGCTCGAGTGGGTGTTGTATGCTTCAGTAGTACGAAGAATACGCTGAATTACAAGGGATTTTAGTCGTTATTGTAAGGCTCCATTGGGACTGTCCTGCATCCCTTTCTAACCCACGTTGATTCTCGTCAACAGAAACGTTGATTTCATAACGGTGACCGCATATCAGCGTGGCTTCCGGAATGATGTGGCACTGCCACCATTGCAAGTAGTGCAGTAACGGCTGCCTTTCCCTCCGTAAAAGTCTGGGTTTTGCCGCCCCACACTATATTTTGGTTTTATTGGTCCCATTTGTGAAGAAATTTGTTGGCAAACTAATGCTGACTGATGGTTGCTATCTCTTGGAACAGAAACTTAATGACAGTCTGGGGGACATCTGCTCCGACCATACCCAGGACAGCTACACGGTGAAGATGCAACAAAAGCGAAATAGGTAGCGAAGTAAATTACGTATAAATCTGTTCGTAAGAAAATCGAAGTACAACTTGTGGAATTAATGAGTATTTGTTACCTATTAATCAGGCCCTGTTCAACAGTGAGTCAAAGTCACTCAAATGGTTTACCTCCACTAAAATTGCCATTTGATTGGGTTTGATTCGCAGATTGGAGGCTTAGTGTAGTACGGGAGCAGATTCACATTCGAAAATACAAAAACTTTGATGTATGTGGCCCTAAATAAGGTCGGAGCAAATGTCCCCCCGGACTGTCATTAGGTTTCTGTACTCTTGGATCTTCAGTGCAGAAGTAGTGATACTGCTAGAGGAAGCTGAACTCGTCCTCTCACTTGCATTGAAATTCAATGAAGTATTAATTCCAGCGCTCTGATTCTGAGAGACGGCGTGCCATTCTCTCATTGTTTGACTACTTTTTCCAACGATCTCACGTCTTTCGCTTGAAAACGGTGGAGAATTTGCAAGTGAGTTCTACTTTTGGAAAGATTTTCCTAGTGCTACACTCACTTCCTGCTTGCTATTCTCTACCTTCTTTCGGAGCTGCTTCTTCTGGTATGCGAAACTGATCCGCTTCGATTTCCTCTACCTGGACCAATTGCTGAGGCCAAACAGTTAAAGGTTAGTGTATTCCATCGTTCTTTACCGTATTTTTCGATTGTGAAGGATGGTAAGCTTGAAAAAGGTGCGGAACAAGCTCTCTACTCTTTAGATCGACGCAATAAAAATGGTGAAGAATTGGCTGGAGAAGTTTGGTCCAGGCTACGAGAAACTGAATTTTGTTGGAGATTACTTGAAGGAATCCAAGGTTAATTTTTACTACAAGTTTGCCATCTGTGTCTCGAACTATTGATTTCTTAAGGCAGTCGATTTCGATTCCGCTACGGCAGAGTTGCTTGCTGAAAGGACTAGAAAAGCGCTCGAGGAACAAAGAGCTGCGGAGAAGCTGCAGAAGGTTCTTCATTGTTAGATTTTTTATGGTCGAATAGAGTCAGTCGCGTTCTTCGGTTTCATTTGAAAATGACCGACTCCTGATTACGTTGACGAGGTGCTACTAAGTTTGAGACTGCGTTTAAAATCAAGTAATAAATTACTAGGTTCAGTAAATAGAGTATTACCTCGTTGTAGAATAGTGGGCTCACGAACTTTAAGGGCATCCGCCATACCCGTTGCCATTGCTTTTCGATTCCAGATAGCTGCAAATGTTCGTCGCAAACTCGCTGAATCGAAAGGGGATATCGACCGGTGCCTAGCTTCGGCTGAGACAGCTCTATCAATAGTCGTTCCAGTTTTTGGGGCAACAGTCGAGGTCAATGACACCGAGGCGAAGTCAAGTGGAGCCGAAAGTGTTGAAATGCAGGTATTTTTTGGTAGTCTAGAATGTGCTTCAAAGACTTCGTAGCAGCTCTGGTCAAAAAGTCCAATCCAAGTATGTGGAAGTTCGTAACCCTTTTTGGCTCCTCTCCTTTTGTTGAAAGTTGCGCTTCTATGTGATAGCGAGGTCGAAGAGTTCATGGTCGCGTTCTGAGTTATTACGCATTTATGCGACGAGCATTAGAATAGAGAGCATCTTAGTCAATGTTGTCCTTATTTCGTGATGTGTTGTAAAACAGCTTAGTTTGTTTTTTCAGTCTTCCGTTCATGGATATGCCCCGTCTGATACGATTTCCATAGTTCTGACATCTTTGGCTCCCGAAGTAACTGTGAATGAAGACAACGAGGTGCTGCTTGAAAGCATACGGGATGCAAAAGTTATGTTGGATGTGTACAGAAACAACATAGTTAGGTGCTGCTTCAATTCATATAGTGTCTATGTCTCACCTTTTTGATAAGATCCTCCAATTTTTCTCCAGTTTATACTTGCAGCTGGCAGCGCAAAATCAATGGAGCCACTGGAGTGGAGGATCTCATGCGAGATTTGACGGATTTGAAGAGAAGAATTGAACAGCAGTGTGGGAAGATTGATGAGTTGAAACTAAAACCAAAGAGGAAAAGTCGCAAAGGTGCCGAATCAAGTGAAAGTGAAGAAAGCGATCTCGAAGACGTGCCAGAAAAGCAGTGTCAGTGGTTTCTTCGCCTCCCTTCTGAAGTTAGTAACCCAACACCTTTCAGTGGAGGATTTTGTCCCCCCTGACGAGGTGCCTCGATATATTATGGAGAGAGTGCAACAGTTGGAAAAAGAGGAGCAACCTTGTTGTAGTAAATCACTGGAACCAAGCGAGTCGAGTTCCAATGCCAAAAACGCCAAACATAATTCGGTTAGTTTTCTTACCTCATTTGTTTTTAAGTACATACTTACTACTTAACAAATACTAGAACGAAATACGGTGAGTATTCACTGACACTCGAGTTGATTGTGTAGCGGCGTAGGTGGAGCATTTCGCAGGCATACAAGCATAATGAATTGTTCGTCCTGCAATAGTAGCTTTCTTCAGTCTGCTTAACATTAACCTACTTTAATTTGCCGTTCACATCCTGTAGACGTGCAAAAGCCTACATTAATGTTATTATTTGTTTCCCCCCCCCCCCCCCC
>JARK01000570.1:15611-28052 GCA_000688135.1 Ancylostoma ceylanicum
CCATTTGATCAAGGTTTTCTTTAGCGCCGCTCGCTACACTGATCACTGCGAAGGGCATTCCTTCCACAGAACACTTTGTGGTAGTCGGGTGGAGTCCATTCCGTAGATATGGTCAAGTCATCGTCGTCTTTGTCTACCTGGTTGTACTTAAACCGCTGGCTGGTGTCCACATCCGTCACGAATAACTTCACTTCGGTTCTGCAATTTATAGCGCCGGTGCTCAGAAACTTTTGGACATTGATGCCGACCTAACCTGGCGCATGTACCACCGCCAATGATGAAACAGCTCATGGTGACAATAGAGGGCCTAGACCGGCACCACTTCGCAATGCGAAGGGAGCGCGAAATAGGACTACGTTCATACGCAGCATGGTCGTTGATGCGTCGCAATTTCAGTCGCGATGTAGACCAGTGCCAGATCGTGTTCTCTATTCTCGTCGAGGTCGGCTACATCGTTGGCACCGATGCCCACCTGGTTGGGCACCGGTGCCCAAACGTTTATGAGTAGGAGAACGAACACCTCGTCCGATCTTCTTCATGCTCATTTACGTGATACTCGAGATTGGAGACGAGTTTCCCCAACAATTAGGTCACCTTATATGATCTTCATAAAATTCCAGCAAAAAAATCTAAATGATTTTTTGCTGGAATTTTATGAAGATCATATAAGGTGACCTGAATCGCCCTAGCAGGCGATCGTCCTTTCGTCATATATTTTGCGCATCCAGAAGAGTTAGATCCCTCTGATGGATAGTTCCCTGCCCACTACTTCTGCACTGCCAGTAACTTTCCCTCCATAGATGTCTTTGACGTAGCTACATTTCATTCACGAATGGCAACGGAAACTAAGAGATGACGTTGGTGTTTGCTGTTGCCGGACGCCACAGTTTATCTTACAGAGAACAGATCGAGAGATGATGAGGAAAATTCTGATAGAGGCCAAAGCAAGAGCTACAAGGTTGCAAAGGACAGGAAATTAGGTGAGATGCAAATCAGTGAAAGAAGAACAAGGTGAACAAAGTGCACAAAATCACCACTCAAGTGAATGCATTCTGGTCATCTCCGTCGCATCATTGTTTCCTTCTCATTTCCATTTCCGAATGATACGAGCGTCGATATTATCTGGACATGGAAACATGATTCAAATTACCCCGAGTAACTTCGTTGTTACCCATGCATGCCCATATTGACGATGGGTAAACTTGTGTAAAACTGACACGTTTACCCTGGTTAACCTCAATGATGCATGTGGCCCCTGTAGTGGTCTTCCAAACATTGTGAGTGACATTCCAGTGATATTTCCATGTCGAGCTTATCACTGACGAATACGTTGGCGATTTGATGCAAGCTTTGTAGAACCGTTTTCAACTTTTCGTTCCTCTTAGTTGGTAATCTTTCACTGGAAGCCTTTGAATTTATTGGGAGAAAGACTCGAGTTTTTTCAGATTAGCCTATCGGGTGCTCCGGAGCAACCATGCTTTCAAACAGCTTGGAGCAGCCCACAACTTGACCTTCCATTTCCATGTTNACTTCATCTAAGTCAGGATCTGCAAAATGGTGGTGACCCCACTTTTCTCCCACGTCTTCCTTCAGCTCATATTGTTCATTCGCTACTCCTATATTGGCTGGAATGTTTCCTTAGTGTTGTTGTGAGGTGCTGAACATGTGCTATTTCTGACTACTGCTTTGATTTCAGAAAAATCTTTCAACTTTCATTTGGTTCTGGTCTTCTCCCTATTTTATTTTTCATAGGAAGCGTTCAATACTTCTCACGCACCCTTTGCATGCTTTGATAACTTTGCAGCATGAACGCAGCCCAAACGGCGTAATGGCTCGAGCAGAAACCTTAGCAGGAACGGTTGTTGCTGCCATCTCTCAGTAATTGCTGCTAAGTGGAGCGGCAATCGAGGGAAGGATGACTACAACATGGAGTCATTACTGCTAGGGTTTCTACGCGAACCATCAAGCCGTTTGGGGCTGCACAGTTATCACAGTGGGCTTCTTGTATACAGAAATACTCAGGTTGACAAAGCCGGTGTCAACTCCAATGTCTTTCCGTGGACCTCCGTCTCCCACCACATGACGTATGAAAAAAGCCTCTCTCAGCAGCTCTTACTTGACCAGACATCAAAATTGATGAAAGATCAGACAGCTATTTAGCTTAGTCAAGCGTTAGGAAGTCGGTGTTCGAACGCGGAAACATAAAGGATGGGATGATGTCTATGAACATTCTTAATGGCGCCTACTTGTTTCTCGTATTTGCATGATTTTTGTGTGGTGAATCATGCTTCGGAGACTGTTTATGTGGTTTTTGTTTAAATATTTCAAAAACCGCGTATATTTAGAGTGCAATAGAATATTTTTGGGCTTCGAACAGGAGGACTGAATGCAAATGAGAGGCTGAATTTTTGGTCGGCTCACTTATTTAATTCGGATGAAGGAATGTGCCTAGCAAAATGTGATTCCAGGGGAAACACGTGAGTTTGTCTTGTCCAATCGAGAGAATGTAATTGAAAGCTCGGGATGATTATTGATACTTTTCTCTCAGATTTGAAAGAATAGTCTTGTTAAAATCTTATAGGGGGCAGTCGGGCACCATCACAAGCCTCTCGTCGGTTCACAATCGAAACGAAGCCCTCTGAGAAAACCCAAAACTTCACGAAGCTTCCACTTTCAATGTTCACGAGCATGGCTCTATTTTAGAAAATCGTATTCATGGATCAAATTCCGACTAAAATGCACTAAAAATGAAATATAAACGGGGCGCTGTGAAGTTGTTATGGTAACTCAAACCCACAGAATTTCATCGCAAATAAGATGGAGATTATAGTTAACAGTAGTAAATTGGAATAAGCCCGAATGAAACAACATCCTTGGTATAACAGAATTTCTTTCGTTGTGAAGAAAAGGAGATATCGACATCAGGAAAGAAGTAAAGCAGAGAAGACTTGGAATGTGGCTTTTCAGACTGAATAAAACCTCCCTTTTGAAGCATCCTTCAGGTGCGGTTCCCTCATGGTTGAACCTCCGATACTAAGAGGCAATATGTGGGGAATGCATACATACTTGAGTACGAACTACTACGAGCGGATGAAAAATGGCTGGAAACGTATGGGTGTGAATAGCAAAATCATGCTCCGAAAGCTGTGCTCACCTTGTTGCCGCCTCTAAGGAATAACCTAGACCACACTTACTCAAGTTAAAGACTTTCTTTCGATGATAGACGCATGCAACCAAATATGCATTTTCACTCCAAATTTGGTGTCAATCCATAGAGTCTGGGCTTCGTTACAGTGCTTTGAAACTGTTCTGGTACCAAAGATAGATTTTTGAACAGGCAAGGCGTGGTATTTCAAGCAGTCTCATCATGAACTTTTCCTCACAGCTAGTCATCCACTCAAAGAACGAGCGAGTACTCTGCAAAGCCCTTCCGTCCTACTGCGCCCTCAGTCATCCACGCAAAGAACGAACGCGCTTTCTGCAGCGCCTTCTGCACTCGTTTTTTTTCCCGAGGACTAACCCTTGACCTTGTAAAAATGAGATCATTTTGCATTTCACTGTTTTTACGAGGCCCAAGATGCTTGCTGGGCTCAATGCAAGAACCGGAGCAACTTCGCAGTTGCGCAACTATGAAAAACTGCAGTCATTGGGACGATTGAATTCTCGAGACCTATTAGTACAGCTCTTAAATGGAATTCCAGAAATCGTGTGAGAAAGTATATTCATTCCTTTATTTATTCGATTTACCATCAGTATAATCAGTGCGCCAAAGGTGACAGTTAGCTCAAAAGAAACCTTCTACAAAGAACTATAACAACCTGAAAAAGGTAGTGAGTTTTGCGATGGTTTTGGTCATACGATTGAGCCGTATGACTGAATTTTTGTGTCACACGTAGGTACTTAACTGGTGCTCAAAGCCCTGTTAGAAAGTAATCGTTCATTATCCGCACCACTTGACCACGTGCCTAAGAGCGCATAAGGAACTTCGGCACGCAGGTATACCAACTAACATCCCTGCGGAACCGGCATACAGGATAGTTGACCGGTTCGGGAAGGTGCTCAGAAGGGACTGGCATCTTCAGCACGATGCGATAAAATCTGCGACGTATACAAAGTAATTAGCAGAGTGGCTCTCTATACTGAATTAAACACATGCAAAGGAGCCCACAACGATCTTGTTAGTAAACATAGTAAGGAGGCACTGTAATCCAACAATAGAGAAACTAGGAAAGTCAGAATCAAAGCGAAAGAGGAACATGATGAACAGTCAGAACCGTTCCTGAAACACTTGCGCATGAAACAAAAGACTGAGCACATGCAGTCGCAAGACGAAACTTGACATGCTAATTACTCCACTTTTCATTAGTGGATTCACTGATGATAGCAGCTGCAACAGTCCTGTAGAGCCGGTACTCACTTATTCACTTACTTATCTCTCAGCTGGCTTGTGTGCAGCAGGTCCGATCTCTGAACCTGTACAACGCTTCAGATGCCACTGGAATGCGGACTCCCTAAACGAGTCGTTTTCATTCTTGAGGGTTTGCAGCAATAAATTCAGCTTCAACGATAATGCACTGTAGTGTCCTCGACACTGCCTTGGCCCATTTGATCAAGGTTTTCTTTAGCGCCGCTCGCTACACTGATCACTGCGAAGGGCATTCCTTCCACAGAACACTTTGTGGTAGTCGGGTGGAGTCCATTCCGTAGATATGGTCAAGTCATCGTCGTCTTTGTCTACCTGGTTGTACTTAAACCGCTGGCTGGTGTCCACATCCGTCACGAATAACTTCACTTCGGTTCTGCAATTTATAGCGCCGGTGCTCAGAAACTTTTGGACATTGATGCCGACCTAACCTGGCGCATGTACCACCGCCAATGATGAAACAGCTCATGGTGACAATAGAGGGCCTAGACCGGCACCACTTCGCAATGCGAAGGGAGCGCGAAATAGGACTACGTTCATACGCAGCATGGTCGTTGATGCGTCGCAATTTCAGTCGCGATGTAGACCAGTGCCAGATCGTGTTCTCTATTCTCGTCGAGGTCGGCTACATCGTTGGCACCGATGCCCACCTGGTTGGGCACCGGTGCCCAAACGTTTATGAGTAGGAGAACGAACACCTCGTCCGATCTTCTTCATGCTCATTTACGTGACACTCGAGATTGGAGACGAGTTTCCCTAACAATTAGGTCACCTTATATGATCTTCATAAAATTCCAGCAAAGAAATCTAATTGATTTTTTGCTGGAATTTTATGAAGATCATATAAGGTGACCTGAATCTAAAGCAAGCCCTAGCAGGCGATCGTCCTTTCGTCCTATATTCTGCGCGTCCAGAAGAGTTAGATCCTTCTGGTGGATAGTTCCCTGCCCACTACTTCTGCACTGCCAGTAACTTCCTCTCCATAGACGTTTTTGACGTAGCTGCATTTCATCCACGAATGGCAACGGAAACTAAGAGAAGACGATGGTGCTTGCTGTTGCCGGACGGCCACAGTTTATGTTACAGAGAACAGATCGAGAGGTGATGGGGATAATTCTGATAGAGGCCAAAGCAAGAGCTACAAGGTTGTAAAGGACAGGAAATTAGGTGAGGTGCAAATCAGTAAAAGAAGAACAAGGTGAACAAAGTGCACAAAATCACCACTCAAGTGAATGCATTCTGGTCATCTCCGTCGCACCATTGTTTCCTTCTCATTTCCACGAGAATGATCTGAGCGTCAATATAATCTGAATTTGGAAGCATAATTAAGATCACCCCGAGTAGATGGGTTGATGCCTATGCATGCCCACGTTGACGATGGGTAAACTTGTGTAAAACTGACACGTTTACCCTGGTTAATCTCAATGATGCATTTGGCCCCTGGAGTAGTCTTCCAAACATTGTGAGTGACATTCCAGTGATATTTCCATACTTGAGCTTATCACTGACGAATACGTTGGCGATTTGATGCAGAACCGTCGAGAATTTTCAACTTTTCGTTCCTCTTAGTTGGTAATCTTTCATTGGAAGCCTTTGAATTTATTGGGAGAAAGACTCGAGTTTTTTTTTAGATTAGCCTATCGGGTGCTCCGGAGCAACCATGCTTTCAAACAGCTTGGAGCAGCCCACAACTTGACCTTCCATTTCCATGTTTTCTATTTATTGTCCATCATCCAACCCTATATATTTACGATGGCGGCCTGGAAAGTTCTCGAAATGACGATGAAAACAAAATAAATTGATATTATGTCTTGACAAGTAAACGATGAGTGCTTCTTTGTTAGTTTTTTTTATTCAGTGAGCTTCCGGCGCTGAGCGCCTTCGTCAGACCGATCTCAGCGGGAGAAGGATGAGAAGTCCTTAAAAAAAACTAACAAAGAAGCACTCATCGTTTACTGGTCAAGACATAATATGTATCAAATGAGGCCTCGCGACATCACCATACTACAAAATAAATTTATTGCAATTATTATTTAATTTCTTAACCTATTCCCTTCGAAGCTCAACACACGTGGTCCAGTCTGCCTTTAATTTTTCATTCTTTACCTAGAACGGATTTTTTAAGTACTGAGAATAACCGGATTGGACCACGAGCTCGTCGGTTGATCGGAATCTCTTCTCAGACGGGGAGGCCTTAGGCTGCTGTGGCAGGTAGATTTGCGAGGAGAATAAGGCAGAAAACTCATTGGATGAGAAGAATTTTAAGAGTTGATCATCACAACTTTTTCCAAATTGTAATCCATGCATTCGCGGTCATGCTGACATGGAGGAACAATTCCTATTTCTTGATCAAATTCGTGCGTGTCGCTCAAGTTTTCACGTCCAGATCTTCCACAAGTATTGGCGAATGTTCATCTGTGATAGGTGTCCCATCCTTCCCTTGAAACTCTCAAAAACAGATGCCACCACCATCCCACCTCAGTGGCCCGGCACTTTTTTAAATCCATTTTTCGTGTCCTAACCTACTTTTTTAATAGCCTTATTGTGATCAGTTTGTTGCTCTTAATCTAACCTTCGATATGGATCTCAGCTTTGGTTTGAAATAATACTCATCCTTTCAAAATAATTGGCTGACTTTCATGTTGGATTGCGTTTTTGTCATTGGTTGGGCAAATGCGGCACTCAGTTTTGAAAAAGTTTTTTTTTTGAAACTCAATTCGCCAGAAAAAACCGAAAATAAAGATTAATAATTCGTAGGAGATGCCCAAACCTCCGTTATTCAGCACGTACTAGTACCCCATCTTTCAAAACCTTGTCTGCGATTTTATTCAGGTTCTCCAAAAAGGTAACCTTTTTTCCGCATTCCGAGCATGGTTTGTTGTTTGCTTGCGTTCTGCTACGGTTGGATTTTAAAACTCAGATGCTATGTGTGGAAGATAAAGGTAATGATTCTTCAAAATCACCACTCAAGTAATATTCGGTCTATTTGCGGCTATGTCCTCCAGGTGAAAGAATAAATAACAGCCCAAATTTCACATCTGTCTGCAACTGAAGATGCACAAATTGATCCCTTTGTCAAGAGCAGGGCCTTGTTCGTATCAAATCGAGATTTACAGTCAATTCATGTGAAGAACTGGTCGACACAACTGCATGAAAATTCTTGAGGAAGAGCAACTCCTTTGTGGTTATTCCTGAAACTTTTCAAACAGCCCTCGTTTATCTCACTATCTGCAGACACTCTCATGTGACTCATATCTATAAAAAGCCACATGTGACGCGGAAATTAGTTAGTACAAGTACAACGTAACAAATTTAAATTATGCTCCGATGCAGAAAAAAGTGACGTTCTACTTAACTTCGTGATGGAACGTGTTCAAAATTAATTTTCAGAAAAATCATAACTGTTTAGTCAGAGAGTGAAAACAGCGAAATCACCTTTGGGAATTGACTACCGCTAATTTTCTGACCTCGAATTGTCGCGAAAACTTATTTTCATTAATGTATGGTTGTTGGCACTTGTTGGTACTGTATCTCATTTTACGCGCGCTTCGTTTTTACAGAGAATTGACAGGATACTGTACTTATAGCTTAGCGGGATACTGTATGTACTTTCGGTGCAACATCCGACTGAACTTCGCCGCTCTCTCAAAAACGCTTACGTCCGTTTATGATTGTGTCAGCGAAAGTTCGTTGAGAAACCCGTCGTTTGCGCCTAATTGTTTGCTAGGTATCAATTAACTGACAGTAGGAGCGGAAGTTACCCGCGGCGATGACGTTCGTGGGATTTTTTCATATCGGAATTGAGGGTTTCAAACTTATCATTAGGGGATTCTTATAGATCAGCTCGAACTTCAATTATAACTCTCTGTGTCAGAAATTTCAAATTTTTTTCTGCTGCTACAGGCTTCAGAATTTTGGCATAAAGCAGCAGGACTCTAGATTCTAGCTCTGCAGGGTGGCCCAAAATCACGATAACGAAGAAAAAGGCACACAGGAGAGAAATTTCGGTGTTACACGGAACAGTGTCGTGGCAGTTCCTTTTATTGTTAGCCATTGTAAAAATGGCAAATTCTTTGTTGAAACGTTCTACACCATCTTCCAGGCAAAGCTTGAGATGTAAGGTGGAGTCGCAGGAAATGGCTTGCAAGTGGTTGGCGTCCCTGAAGTTTGAGGTGCTCTTACAACGGCTCCAGACTACAATGATGTTCGGAGCAAGCCAACGACTCCGGTTCTGCTAGTCCCACTAATCCAATTGATTAGAAAACGGGCCATTTTGTGGCTTCTCCATAACGTCAATAGAGGCTAAAATCTACTTTTGCACCAGTTCTAAGGCCGCATGTATGAGATAACCCAAGATAAACGTGTCAACACCATGCATACTTACCCACCCTCAACAAATTTACCTTGGGTAATTTCAATGATCCAACCAGACCCTAGATCTAACGTGACTGAGTGTGGAGGCGATTCCCTTCCAGAAAGACCTCCCAACTAGGATTGACCTCAGGAAGACTGCATTCCTTCAAAGACGGAACAATCATTTTAATCGTAATTGTGGGTCACCCTTTAGTATATCACTACCATTACTAAGGTGCAAGTAACTTAGCGGCAGTAAATTTAGGACTCAATGAGAAGAGTTCAACTAATTTAGTTAGTCACTGAATAACCGATTTCAAATGCGAAGAAAAAGAGTTCTACAGGTTTTTTCTACCACCTACCCTACACTATAATTTTTTCGCGTGATCAAAATTGATTTATCTCTAATTCAAAATTTTGCTCATCCGAAATCCAGTGAGGTCGAGCGTATTTCGCATTTCTCAAAGCATGAATGCTACCCTTAAATTGGAATCATCTTCAGGAACGGCAATATCGATAACTTCTTAATTAGCTCATACCTAATATCCCATCCGTTAAAGCTTGTGAATAGAGAAGTGTCCGAATCCATAGTAACTTCAGTTTCCAACTACACACTTTCTGATCTCCACTGAGGACAGTTTTGTTGTTGGAAAACCACAAAATCGTGGAGGGTCTCAATATTTCCTGGTGATCGCGGAGCTCAATGTTGTTTTGGTTGGATACATATGTATGTTTACAGAGAATGGAAATTAATCCTCTCAGTATTCTTAGGCATTGACAGATTAAATTTGCTGACAGCAACCAACAAACGTTTGTGACAGAATGAGATCCAGTGAGGTGGTGAGAAAGGGAAAGTGGCAGGGATGGGTACGTCATGAGAGTTGGCTGAGATATGGGAGAAAAAAGTGGGATCTTCGTTTACGAAAGAGGCCCACGGAATCTGGAGAATGACATTTAACCCATTGAAGAGCCAGTCGCGCCCTTTTTCGCATGGTTCGGTCTGGGGGACCATTATACCTTAGCGACCCTCGTGGTTTTCTTACACAACAACGTGGTAGTGTTTTCAAGTCAATATGATTTTAAGAATCCATATTGAAACTTTCATAACAATTTCGGAGCAGAAAAAAAGCCAGAACTTGAGAGGATGTGGAAGAGGGTCAAAAAGGGCGAGGTTGTCAATGGGTTAACAGTACTCTGATTGTCAAGTCTCTGTCGTGTCTTTCGCACTTTTGATCTCCTAATTCTGGATCCATGGTGTATCAGATGATTTCAAACTACATGTCCCCGTGGTAGTTATATTCATTCAGATCAGCATTGTTCTTCTGAACGAGCCTAAAAGCTACTCAAATCTTAATCTGAAACCTTTAACAAAGAAGCCACACCATTGAATCTGTGAATAAATGGTCGTTGATCAAGTGAAGAGTACTCGCCTTACACCTTCGCAACATGAAGTTCCCGCAATGGCATGCGCTATGCAATGAATGTGTGTAAGCAAATAAACGACATCATTGAACTTCTCGTAAATTCTAGCGCGTGAGATCTTCCGTCTCAAAGACGTCCTCCACGGAGCAGCTCGTTTTTGAGCTGTGGTGTGCTTCGTAGAAATGGTTTTGGCCCTTTTTTTTCGAAATAATCTTCCTTCCATACTTATATGGTATGATTATGCTCGACACGCCCCTTTAAGGATTTAGTTGAGGGAGGGACGTATAAGCTTGTGGAATTCTACGTGGTCCAAAGATGTTTTTCCATCCTGGAGGCGTATTTTCGCCAACTTTCCATACCCCACGTCACTCCAGAACTAAAAACGCATGCGTGATGCCATTTAAGGTAGTGACAGACTTAGCGGCGTATTACCTCCGCCCACGCCGTTCAAGACGTTCATTACTTCTGAGATCGCGGCCGTTATCTCACGTGGCTATCACTTCCTTCTATTACACACGTTGATGTCGTGTTTGTCGCACCATCTCTGGTCACCATCTCGGCAAATTTTCCCCGGCGGTGTTTGGTTGCTGAAAGCAGTAAGATTCAGCAAATCCAATTTTAGCAACGGAACGTGTCATCGTGGTAGGCGACAAGACACACTCGAGTCATTGACAAAACCAGAAATCACTGACCAATGCATTCAGGAAGCTCGCGTTGGGCGGCGGGTTTAATCCGGAAGCCCTGTAACAAATGCATGAATGGCTTCTCTGTCACCTCAAAACCTCCTCTGCTGCTGCGGTGGTCCAGGAATAGAGCAACCGGGGCCAGTTCAGCTGATCTTCGAACTGAGCCGCGAACTCGACCTTTGCGTTGAGCTTTGAAGCCGTTCTACTTCACTGAACTCTTGGTTTGAGTGCAGTCGCGTGGAAGAGCTGCGAAGACTGTCAGCGTAGGGTGAAGATACGCTTCCTCTCCACTACTCCTAAGTGCTTACTGCATCCTGTGGCTGCTTCCAGGATCCTTCCCTGACAGGATTTGATCTCCCTTCTTCCTTTTCCCAAGAAACCCTTCCTATTTTTCCCTGATAAGTCATGAACTTCCTTGCAATGCTCATGCATTCCGAAACTGCAGCTGAACTTCTTCACTCCATAGCTCATTCTCGAGAGTGCTTATTCCTTAAGTGAACGTCACTTTTGGAATAACAGTATATTCTCTTCAAATCCTCTCCTTTTTTTGGCATCATGTCATTTAGTTTCAATATCCAAATGCCCTATGTATGATTCTCGAATCCTGCTGAGAACCGCTCATCTCCTATTAGTGTGATTATCCGGACGTGGTCAGCTGATCAGGGCATGAGACGAATGAATGCGTCGTTTTCGCTGCATTTCTCAGAAGAAATTGTACAAGTTTCTGGTGATCAGTGTTCATGCTCAGGAACATTTGCAACGCTTTGTTTTGATTTCTCCGCTCATTAGAAGTGAACGAGTGTTCCGGATTAAAATGAGTGTGCTTTGCAGAGACGTGTGCTTTGCAGAGACGACTCGTCTCAGTCAACGTCAGAGGAAAGCAGTAAAGGTAGCAATATGTAACTAATTTTGTTAGATGAACTCGTCCACTCTGGGTGAGCGGGGGCTTAGAAGATTCCCGGGAACTTTCATAAATACTCACAATCCCTAGAACAAATTGTCTGATGATATATGAAATTTACTGGACTCAAACCTCGTTGACGACTTGCTTTTGCCTTTTCTTGTCGGCATGCTGTCGATCTAAAGCTAGTTGACAAATTGCAAAACCTACGGCCGGCACTTTGCCACCTGTCGACAAAGGAAGGTGAATTCAAGTTGTCAACGAGCATTTGGTCGAACAAGCTGAAGATGAGAGCAAACAACTTGTTGTGCGAGTTTTGAGTACGAGTACAGGTCTTCTGCTTTTAATGTTGACATTGTGAAGTGATCGGAAGACCTGAATAGCTTGAGCAGTTGACCATCCTCTCAGACGCCTACGCTGTTAAGTTAGAAAAATCTTACTGTTAAATTGGTATCTAAAAGTGGGATGAGGCAATGAGGGGTAGAATGCGTGTGGCTTGACTTTTCAGGCTCTGGGAAGGCGATGGAGCCAAAACTTTGAAAAAATACGAGGGCGGGTTGAAAAGTTTCCGGAATGACCACTAAAGAGCAAGTGTTTTCCATTTATTTCTATGCCATTCCATAGAGAAATCCTCCAAATGAATTGGCTATAAATAT
>JARK01000572.1:5374-19756 GCA_000688135.1 Ancylostoma ceylanicum
TCACATTTTGCCTACTATTCCGGGACTGCCTCGGTCCACTTGAATCCTTGCGTTGTTGGTCCGTTATGTGGATGAAGATACACAGAATGTTGCCGCTGAATGCCTAGGCTACAGGTAAAGGTTTCACAAGAACGACGACAGCACATATAGAATTGGACTTTCCATAGTTAATTTAGAGAAATTCATACTGAATGTGTAAATGCGTAATGTGTGTGACTATGAGATGAAACATGGACGATGACGCGCTCTCGAAGCAACCTGTCGCACGTGAGGTGATTGTGCTAGAAATTCGGCGACTACATATCCGTGTTGTTCTGGCATCCTCCTTTTACTTGCTCTCATTTTTCTTCTTTTGACGTGGGGTGCTCTCTCATCAGAGAACACCGTCAGGAAGTGCGAACAACCCTGTAAGGAATATTTATCTTCACGCCAATCAACTGCGATGGAGAGTTCCAGCAGAGTGGATGCTTCAGTTCCGAAAAAAAAGCGTTCCTGAGTTGAGATCAGAGAAGGTCAAAAATCTTCCAGTGCCTGTGTCCATCACAGGAAAGGTAGGTAATCTCATACCCGTGGGAGTGATTACCTACGGAAGCAGCTGGGTATAGGCAGCATCACGTGGGTAGAAACATTGATGGTTGCCGAGTAAAAGGAAAATTTGAGTAATTTGACACGTTCACCATAGATAATCTCAATTATGTATCCGGTCCTGGGACCGGCGTCGGTGAGTTTTCCAAAGCGACAGCATTCCTCGAGAGGAATGTTAAAAGAATGGTTCAAAAAGATGTTGCTTCACATGACATGCTAATCTCCAAGGAGATGTAAATGAAAGATTACATATTCAGCCTATTTTTGTAACCTTTACAGCTTTTCCATCATCTCTTTCTTGGCATATGTTCAACGTCGTTGATTTTTCGATCTATGTAGCCTTGCCAGCGCTGCGCATTCTTTGACTTTTCGATGAGGTAAAGCTGCAGCCACGAGAGCCTCTAAAGCAGCCGATAGAGCACTTCTGCTGAAGAGCTTATGTATAGCGGTGATTACTCATGATCCATTTTTGGCGACTCCTTGTTTTTGCTGAGCAGAGCTAGGCAGTGCAACTGACATTCGTTAGTCACGCAGACTTTGTTGATCAAAACAGACAGGAATGCAGTGATTTAGGGAAATCACCCGGAAAACTGTCAGCTAGAGTTGCCAGGCTTAGTAAAGTGAGCTGGAATGGAATGAAGAGCATTGGAAATGATCTTGGAGGCTGCATTTACCCCTCCCCCATGTGTCCCAACTATTAAGTCGTCAAGTATGATTTTAAATTAAACGGTTTCGAGCATTGTTTCTCCAACAAAAGGAGGTACAAGCAAACCAAATATGCCCCTATGCTACCGGCACAGCTTTCCCGTATTAGCGGTAGCATGGTTGGGCCAATGGCTCGGAAGCCTGGGAAGCAAGTGGCGATAAGTTAGCAAAGGGCATTTCCAGCATCGTGTTGAAAATGGAGCTTTTTTTCTATCAAGGAGTGGACTAATACCTGGGCGAAGTTGTGATCAAGTAGAGCAAGTTTTGGACAGTGCACTGAATGGCAGGTGGGTTCCCCTCCTTGTTTTCCTGGTTTACGCAGTGCTGTTTAGCGAAAAAAAAAGGTCAAAAAATGGAGGAGATCAAACTGTGGGAAATTCGTTCATCGAGCCAATTTATCTTGTCGTTCTGCCTTGAACACCTGAACAATATAGGGCTACGAACGCCAAACCTTGCTGCATTTACAGGCATAGTTTGACTCCTATCCGCTTAAGCCACAGCTTCCAACTCATCATAATCCAGGTTCATCACAACCCTCACTTTGCAGGTTTGCATCACGGGAGAAAATTTTATCAAACCACTGGTGTCCACGATGATGTGTACACGAATGCACCCGTATCAGTGTACTGGAAGATGTCTACGCACACAACAGGACGACAGAATGACTGCGGAGCGGCCAAATCGTTGCAGAAATTCGATGAATCAACATGCTACAGGTCTGCTGAAGTCGAGAAATATAACAATACACAAGTTCGAAGGGATGGGGAGGAGGGTGATGAGGATACAGAGCTGAACTTGCAGCAAGGTATGGAAGAAGTACATATAGGTGAATTGGAAAGAGAGGATGAAAGAGAAGTAGAGAGAGGAGCAGGTCGTGGATTTGCAGTGGACCGGAGAGAAGGAAGTGCTGAGGCTGGAGCTGAGAGGGTAGACGATCAGGCAATAGCAGGAGGGTCTTCAGATGCGCAGTGAAAGCTGGAAGAAGCGGCCAGAAGAGAAGGATACCCACTAGTTAGAACGCCATTAGAGGAGCAACAAGAGGCGGAAATAGTACCTGTGAGGGTGCCTGCTTTCTTAACATTCTCTTATGATGAAAAGACCCAAATCATAGAAGATTTCTTCGCCGTCAAGCGGTAAGCAGCGGTACACAACAACACACAGAAGCACGCGAACATGCTTTGGAAGCAATGACTGCATACGAGCCAACTAGGGAGCGCAATTTCATTCGACGAGACTTTGACCTTCTCCTTAGCTCTGGAGGCTTTCTTGCGAGCGAGGACTGAATGGAGGTCAGCAAGCTTGCGGATGAGAGATACTAATACTTCAAGCCTATTTTCACGGGTGTTTGGGCAAACAACAAACGCTTGATCAACATTCCTTGCGAGTCATGCTATGAATCGTACCGAGGAAGGACGTTCCCTCGGGGACAGCGATATCCATTTTTTCATTAAGAAGGTATACCATTCGAGATCTTAAAACCTTGAGGAATCATATGCGAGCCCATCGCTTAGTGCATCAAGATGTCGTGGTAGCTTACGATAGGAGGACTAATGAGTGAATAGCTACCTTGATGAACTGGACAGAGCTCCTGGCGATCCAGCAGCGGCTACCACCCGCCTCTTCCTCATGTCGTACACTGCAGCGCAGACGTACTTGCCACCATATCAGTTCCCCACACTCTGTAGTGCAATTTCGAAGACAGAAGTTGATATAGGACGCATGCATCACACACGAGATGCATTCGTGTACATGACCGGAAGTATCAACAAAACCATGAAGAATAAATTGGTACGATCTTATTGTTTGGGCCAGTCACCATTCTCGTTATTAGCGGACACACAACAGAACCAGCTGGGAGGCAGATATCACTCTTTATCCGTTTTGCAGATAGGAGGTCTCTTCATCCGACAACACATTTTATGGAAGCAATGGAAATGCTTGAAGAAGAAAGAGGGGAGTATCTGTTTGAAAGGATCTACAGATTTTTTGCAAAAGAGGGACTCCTGCAGAAACATATATATGGAAGCTCGTAGCTGTTGCAACGGACGCTGCAAAAGACATGCTAGGCGACATAAGATTAAGAGGTAGACTGGATGCTAATGTCTCAGCTTCACGTCGTAACAGCCTCATAGAAGGAGGTGCTTCACTTGACCAGTACCTAAGCCAATAAATCAATTATCAGTCTTGTGTGTGGCTTACCAAGAAATCAAGACAATATTGGAGAATTGCGAGTCATACAAAGTTTTGAGCGAGCGCAGTTCAGAAATGTGGACACCGATATGAGAACGATTCACTAAACTGAATCGTTTCCACTCTCAGAGCTCGTTTGCAATACCCTGAAAATTCCCTCTTTCACGCAACCGATAGCCTCTCACCAGTTAGCAGTTCGCCCTCTCACTCAACTATGACCAAACCCAGTCAAACTCAAGAGCGATCCTGACTGAATTTCTTGATTTCCGCGCAAATCCGGTGGAGGTGGACGTGAGGGAGGTATCAGCTGAACTCAATGCTCAACTCAAAAGTCCGTTCAGAATTAAACCTCGCAAAAACTCGATTGTAGTACTTCCTCCCAGTGCTCCGCAGGCACATGTCTTCTATAAGCACACGCATATGAACACACGAACGGATGTCGGGTATCCTAGCGAAGTTGGCCTCCATACCAACCAGCACTGCTGAAGTCGAAGAAGGCTTCTCAATTTACAATCTGATTCGAGAACCTCGGCGCAGTGTCACCACAGTGCAGCACATCAGCAACTATATTAGGCAATTCGCAATTCCACTCTTCCTCTCCCTACAAATGAATATTGCAGGATTGCTATCAAAGGACCAGCGAGCCTTCCGCCGTATGAGTTCCTAACGTTTCCAAAGCAGTGGGTCGCAGAAGCATACCACCTTGCTGACGATCGCCTGGAAAAATCATTGGAGCGTTTAAAAGAAGAGGGAGCGAAAGAAGAAAGCGCTATTTTCAACTCTGACAACGCAATTCTATTTCTCACTTCCGGACGACCGATATAAACGATTTTTCGACTGATTTGTCGGGGTCCCGTCGCCTGAGGGTTGTTGGTCCCGCCACGAAAATTCAAAAACTACATCATCCACTTACTGAGGCGCCTCCATGTGCGGAGCTTTAGCGAAACGGACTTCAAAGTCAGGTTCTCCATTGGATTCTCCATCGAAACATTTAGCTACTGATATTCAGGGGGGTGTGGGTGGGTCCCGCCACGAAATCGAAAAAACTTCCGTCTCCACCAAGTAAACAGCTGTTCAATGAAAAGCTGGAGCGGAAACGTGCTGGAGCTGGAAACGTGCCAAAACATGTCTCGCCTACAACAACTGATAGATTTACCTCATCTTGGATGCCTGCCAAGTGGCAGAATTGATGAAGCAGAAAGTACATCTCTTTCAAACCACCTCTTTTATACTTCCAATTTGATATTATATTTTGGTGAATACAAAGTATAATAAAAAGAATTCCATTTTCATTTCTTCATTCTACAATGTTTACAAAGTTTTTACGAATAAAAATTTGAATTCTAATCTTCAGAGAGTCTCTGAAAAATTTCAAGCAACCACAAAATTTTCTACAACAACTTCAAACAACTTCAATGATCACGCCATAAGGCATTCCTTCTGTCCTTCCGTAGGAAGTGCGGTGAGGGCGAGAGGCGGGAGGGCCAGCGCCTCCCTCCGCCGTGGTAAACGGCCAATACGAACTTCATAGCTTCCCTGAACGTGTGCATACATGCCATGCCGATCGCTCCCACAATCGCACCAGTTACAAAGTATTTGAAATTACTGAAAAATAAATACTTATTGATTGTGTATCTTGTGTAAGCCTAATCTAACTCACTTATCCCACTGAGTGTCTCCACGCCAGAAATTGCAGTGAATGCGGCAGTATTTTGCTAGCTCTTCAGAACCACTGCATATTTGGTCTGGGAGGAGCAGGTTGAGTATGCGCCTAATATATTATAAACAGGCTAAATACAGAGAATGTAAAACACAATAGCGTCTGCTACGGACTGGCGCGGTGCTATTCCTACGCAGAGCAGCTCAGCGCAGTGCATGCCGAGTGTTGTCGAGCCCGCGCCGCGTTTATGTGCTGGCGCGCCAGTCCGCGGGAGACGAAACCGAGATTGACGTCCTCTGCCCAACCAACCTGTTTCACAGTACGTTTGCAGCGGCAGCAGTTCCATGGCCATTACGTCGCGCAGCGCCGTCGGCGGACCGACGTTAGGCAGCAGGCCGTTCATATAGTCGGGGAAAGATAGTTAGGGAAAAACCGCAATGAAGAAAAGCGCGGGAAAGTGCGCAGAGATTGGAGAGGATGCAGAGAAAAACAGACACAGTGCACGCGTCGCGTGCAAGACAGGCTATACCAGCCTGCAATCGCGACACACATCTAGTGAGTGAATTCTTACAGCACCTTCGAGATGACGACCCTGCAGGTGGGTCTCGAACTTTGTCGGCAGTCCTGCCGATGATCCAGCGTTGCACCAGCAGCACCTCGGCGTCGGGGCGTCCCAGACTGTGTCAGAAAATAAACCATTTCTTACTGTAATAAGTGATGAGAACAATAAAACACTCTCCAAAATAAATTATCTTACTTCGTGGACCTTTCCTCCAACTTGTCGGAGGTACAGCCAAGCTCGGGATGCTCCAACCCACTGATCTCTGCAATTGGAAGATCAGGTTTGTTTTTGAGGAGTAGAAGTAAAACTGGCCATTCTTTAGGGCACACTCACCGACGAGAGTGATCATAATCGAATCAGGTAAATCCCTCAATTCTTTTTCGCCCCCTTTTGAGCTTACCTTGACACTTAATTGTTCAAAGGTTTTTGGAAATTGAAGGCCTTCAACAGATGAACTAACATGGAGCGCTTATCCACGTCGAGGAAACTTCCATTATAACCGAAACGTACGAAATAATGCCTTGCGTAGTCCGTACAAATCGTTGCAAAATCACCTTTCTCCATGCGTCCGCTATAGACCCAATAAGCCACTATATAACAGTTGGTGGACAGAGTTTATTGCGGCGGTTGCGTCGCGGCTTCGCACTGGAGCGCGGCAACCGTCACGGTCTTGAGTTTTCTGTTCACCTTGTTCGGTTTCATCACAGGATTCATGCTCTACCAACCAAAAGGAGATGTTTTAATTTCTTACAGTGGCATTCTGAATAGTTTGTCCGCCGTAGTACGTGATTGTTACTGTAGAGTTGTTGTTCAACGTCTATTTCCCCTTGCTTATTTTGCAATTAAATAAAAGTGAGTACTTACACCAAGGCTGCACCTTTACATTTGATTATGCATGAAAATGCAGAACAATGCATAATTAGCGATAGATGCAAACATAATATAGACGTGCTGTGGAAACTCACCTGCACTTAAACTGCGCGATCAACACGTGAAAATAGACGTATAATCTGTTCCCTAAAACTTACACTGCAGATCACGCTCCAATCGAACGCGGTGGCGTGGCAAGCGTGCCCGATCAGCTCTCAATTCATTAGCAGCAAGTGATCGGCCTCTCGCGCCACGTTGCCGCTTTCGATTGGAGCGTGATCTGCAGTGTAAGTTTCAGGGAACGGACTGTAGAACAACTCCTCTGCGATGACAATCACGTACGAGACAGACAAACGATTTAGAACGTCACTGTGAAAGACTAAAACATCTTCTGTTGGTTGGCAAGGCATGGATCCTGAAATGAAACCGAACAGGGCGAACGAAAAAGGCAAGGCCTTGACGGTTGCCGCGCTCCAGCGCGAAGCCGCGACGCGGCCGCCACAACAAACTTTGTCCACCAACTGTGATATAGTGGCTTATATAGACCCACGTTTGAAAAAGCGCTTTCAAATCAACCCGCTAAACAAAACTATGTTTCATCAGTTATAACAAGAGGCGGTCTCAAAGGAAGCGCATTCTTACCAGAAATGGAGGTCACTTGATCCATTCGTTTTTTTACGTTTTTCTTCAAAGTCCCCTTCGGCAGCTCTAATCGGGCCAATTTCATCTGGTGGGAAGCATTCACTATCGAGTTGGACTGCCTTTGAAGGCCCATCTGGAGCCCATCAATCTCAATTCGAAAACGCGAGTTTGCTTCCACAGATTATAGTAAGTGTGGCAGGAACAATATTTATTCTTGTGCTCAATCTAATCCAATCCAAGCTCGGTCGCTTTGCAAATATAGTGATATGACTTCAAGGGAACCAAGTTTGGATTAAGATGACCGCGAAAATACCTTTTATGGCCGCCATACAGACAACGAAGTTCGACATTATTCACACTAAGGAAGTGGTCTGACATTGTCGGACGACTGCGGCAGCTGTCTCACCTGCGTCTGTAGAAACTTGGCGAATACGCGGCCGTTTAGGCTTTGGAGACATTGAGATACACTAGAGTAGGAAGCACGGTTAACATGACGACATTACCAAGTAGTGTTGCAGCGGCTTCAGGAGGTGGCAAGCGCTCAACTCACTTGTGCTTACCAACTGAAAAAATACCGTTGGGCTCAACCTTCATGTTTGCACGAAAGCAGTTTTTGTGTTCTACTTCACTGCTGTGCGAAACGAAATGAACGAAATAGGAGAGATGCTTTCTGAAAACCGGTAAGCACTTCTTTTTAAAGAAACGACATTGAAACAAGACATACCAGTAAATCAATATACGCGTAACAAATAGAATCAGAAAAAAAAACATGCAACATATGTGTAAATCCCTTCAAAGAAAGTGAGGACATGCAAAATAAATGAGAACATAATAAAGAAGTTGACGAGTGAGCCCAAAAAATTCAAAGCAATTGAAAAGTCTGTGCCCCACCTTGCCCGTCAACGCCCCTCCTCTACTCATCCTGCTCTGGTTCAATTTCGAAAAAAAAAACCATTCAGCCTTTTCAGGAACTGGCAGATCATGAGAATTTTTTCGTTACTGAATGCAGCTATTTGAACTATTTCACAGAAGCAACCAGCGTGTGCTCGTGATCCATAAATCCATGCATGCATAAATTAGAGAAATTTTACAACAGCTATTAAACAATTCCTCATCGACATCCGGAGTTCTCAGATTTCTGTATTTTTCAGGGGCGGGATCTTCATAGATGCCTGCCAGCTCTGGAGGATCGAAACTTAGCGAGCTGAGTAATACTTTTCACTTTTCTATCATTCTCTGAAAAATCCCCTGTTCCCTCGTAACCTATTTCCGCGCAGATCCAGATGCCAAACGGTCGGGACCTTCGTTGACAGGAATTCATGGATGGATTAGTTCATTAACGAGTTGAGGAACTTGACCGTCCCAGCCACGTTCTCCACCTTCATTAAATCATTGCCCGTCAACGAGCATCGCTCCAGCTCAACAGTTTGCAGACATAACTAAAAGACTGGTGTTTTCACGGTGAATAGCTTGTGGTTAAGATTCCGAAACAATTATAGAGAAAAACAACGCTACGAATTGTGCAGCCACTCGCAACTCGATAAAGTAGAAAGGGAAACAGGGAAGCGTGAGTAGAGAATATCCGCACATATTTACAGTGGACATCAATAGCGGTGACCCGTCTGCGACCTCGAAAAGCACATGGTGTGACCGCGACGCTCGAGCAGCAATCCTCTTCGGGACATCAAATTATAGGGTTTTCTTGATAGTCAGTCAGTTTTCTTAATAGTTATCATCAAATGTGATGAACAACTGTCAAGAAAACCCAGATTCGCCACCGCGGTGACTACCGTGAGCGGTTCGGTCGCGCCGCGTGTTTTTTGAGACCGCAGACGGGTCACCGCCATTGACGCTTACTGTAGGTCGGCTCCTTGTGCTCCCTTCTTCGCGCAGTCTTTGTCCTCCTCTGCACGTAACGTTTTGCATTTGTAGAAGATGTGATATGTACGTTATAGATGCCAGAGAAAAGATAACTAGCAACTGCTTCAGTTCTGTTGCCCAAATACGATAAAAACACTCAACTCCTTTTAGAAAGATGCCTTGCTTAACCTGCGAAAGTCAAAAAGTTTATGACCTCTCCTATAAACTGAAGTCAAGCAATAGGTGAATCGTGTGAAGACATCTCATCATGACAGAAACTCAATGATAGTCCGGTGTGACATCTGCTCCGGCCTTACCCAGCACAGCCACATGGCAAAGGTGCAACAAACGAGAAATAGGTGGTGAAGTACATTACGTACAAATCTGTTTAAAGAAAATTCAAGCACGACTTACTTGTGAAATAAATGAGCACTACCTATTGGTCCGGCCCTGTCCAATATGGAGTCAAAGTCACTCGAGTTACTTCCACTAAAGTTTCCATATCATTGAGGTTGATTCGCAAATTAGTGGACTAGTGTAGTAAAGGAACAGGAAAGCACTACACAATACGAAAGACTGAGGAAATCATCGGACTCGGGAGAGGCACACGCGAGGAACAATGGGTCCAGGAAAGAACGTGGCAGATGATCCATAAAAGGAAGCATACGAAATTAAGGAAAATGCAAGCCAAGACAGAGGGGAGCTGAAAGAGGCAAGCAAAAGATATGCCGATCTGGATCTCACGATTAAAAAGTCCTGGCGTCGCAACAAGAAGGACTGGCTGATTAAAAAGAAGAGAGGGGCACAGAACGCCGCGGACCGGGGGATTCAAGAACTCTTTACCGCATCGTCAACGAACTTACAGGAGTGCGGAACATGTCGAACATCCCGATGAAGGATAAGAACGGCAAGCTCCTTATGAGTGATGAAGAGCAGAACAATAGGTGGATTTAGCGCTTCCGCGACATCCTTAATCAGCTCGACCCGCCTCAGACGTACAACATCGACGACGAAAGAGAGGCAATTGGCGAAGTAGACGAACTCGATGTCAACACTGACGATATCAGCGTCGAAGAAACGGAAACCGCTATTAGGAGTCTTTGAAACGTGAAAGCTCCTAGCCTTGACAAAACACTAGCAGAACTATTGATGTTGTGCTTCTGTGCCTTACAGGTTGTTATGAGCACGTTTTTATTTGGCCTTACGTTTCGAGCTCACTAGTAGAACTATTAAAGGCCGGTGGCAGAACGATGGCAGAGCAACTGACGCGACTATTCAGCGATTCCTGCCGGCAAGCGAAGATACCGGAAGAGTGGCGAAAAGGAGTAATTGTCAAGTTACTCAGGAAAGGTGATGCGTCGGAATACGGAAACTGGAGAATCATTATCGTGCTCTCGGTATCAGGAAAAACCTTTTGTATGGCAGTGCTGCGACGCTTACGCGGCGCTACCGACGAATGATGCGAGAAGAACAAGTGGGGTTCAGACAGATCGTGCAGCGAGCAAATTTTCTGTCTTCGCAACATTATCGAGCAGTGCATCGAATACCGTCACCCGCTTTGTGTGAACTTCATTGATTTTGAAAAGGCATTCGACAGCATCCATCGCGAATCCCTATGGTCTATCTTCAGAATGTACGGCATACCCAAAGCTTTCGTAGGCGTGTTCAAAAGCCTGTACCTCAACTCCTGCTGTTGCGTAAAAACTAAGCAGCGGTCGTGTTTCGAAGATTGCAACCGCTCTGGGCGATAACCTCCATCCTAAACAACATCAAGTTACGCTTGTACCTCTCAATTGTGGCACCGACGGCCATCTATGCTAGTGAGACATGGAAGATGTCTGGCAGGGCTATCAAGGAGATAAGTGGTTTCCATCTCGAATGCTTGTGACGAATCATGAAAATAAGCTACGTCACCACGTAACCAATGAGGAAGTGCTACGACTCAGCAGTACCACCAGCCAGAACGTTATCATGGCACAACCTCGACTTCGGCTTGCTGGCTACATTATACGGATGCCGCAGCAGAGAATCCCTCATAATGTTGTGTCATGGATTCCTCCAACAGGCAAACGACTGAGAGCCTGTCCCAAGAACATGTGGCGACGAACGTAAATTAATATTTCCAAAGAAGGCGAAGTGTTAGCGCAAGGCAGGCAGCGGTGGAGAGCATACGTGCGATAGGGTTGAGATGGGGGTCAAAAAAGTGACGGTTGTCCGGACCGAAGAAGTAAAGGTTGTTCTTCAAAATCTAAAATAAGATCTTTAGAGTGGTGAACTATGCCATAGAGCTAACACAAGCATGAAAGGAACACGAACACGAAGACAACCCCAAAATGACGCCAACGTTGTAAAACAACGCACATACGTGAAAACAGGCCGACTCTACCTTGGGACGGCTTTCGTGTCGGGATCAATTCGTGAATCATTTCTCATGCAGCACACCTCCAATCCTGTTTTTTGCGTAAAAAGGGCACAAACGCATGCGACAGCGTCACCGCTCTCATGACCTAGAACAAAGCTGACCCTTGATGCCAGGCGCAGCGCATGTTTATTTATCCATTCCGCAGCGATCTCATTCCCGCAGAGAGACTCAACCGCGCCAACTCGCAGTTATACTGGAGGTACAATAACACCTCTCAGATACCGCCTAATTCAAATTGAAAGTCCAAGAACGCAAAAAAAAACAGCTTATATGCACATAATAAATGATTATTTCATGTTATGAAGGAAAAATGGCATTGCTACGCTACTTTTATTGATTATTGTCACTAGCACAAATACTAATACAAAATAAAATTACTCATTCGTCATCAGAGTAATAAGTGGCTTCGAACCTGTAGCTGTTCTCGCGTTGCCCGAGTGGAGCAGGCGCTCCTGAGTTAGTTGACGTCGGTCCAGTGCAGTTTCTCTCAGACGTCTGACACGGCTATTCAGGGATTCCTTGGCTCTCCTCCATGTTCCCTCTCTCAGATGTTCGGGTGTGTTATAGTGCTTGAATAGGCTCTGAAACAGAATCGTTACTAATGAAGTCCCATTTCATTAAAATTACTGAATTTTTGCGAATATTACCTGTTGGATGGATAACACACGATCGTTTGTCCTCAGACGGTTGTCCATCAGGAGTTCCAATTCGGTGGTGTCATCTTTGTAAACCTCCACTTCCAAGGCCAACACAAATAGGCTCATATCCAAGCCTTCACGATGTTGAAGCTCTGCGACGAAATTTGAGGTCGTGTACGAACAGACTATTTCACCTTGAAATTGAAAAAACTTTAATGTTGCTGGATAAAAATCCTTGTTATTTTTTCTCAACCTTCTCTTTTGTGTTGCTGGGATTCTCTGCAATAATTCGTTGAACAACTGCTCCATGCGTCCCATCCTCTGACTGAGCAAAGCGACTTCTTCTTCAATAGTATTCTCGTTTTCCATCCCCACCGCCAACATAACTTCTATTTTGATCATTCGTGTCATCAACTCCTCGCTCGAAGATGTTCTCATCCTTCGGCATCATCGTCGTCATCGTCATCAATTTCTTCTTCTTCGACTCCTTCAACAAGATTCTGCTTCGCTAAAAAGGGGGATCTTTACCCTAGAATGCGTGATCTCGCAAAGCACCTCGCTAAGGTGCATATTTGGGGTGGAATATCGTCTCGTGGTGCCACCCAGCTAGCAATCCTCCCTGGGAGCTGTCGCTTCAACAGCGAGGTGTACTGTCGCATGGTGGAGAAGTGCTATCTACCACTTGCGAAAAAAAACCCACTACGGTTGATCTTTGTTTTCACCACCTGGTATTCAACTCATTTTAGTATTTAGGACTCGCTCGAATTGTTCAGGACAATGCTCTGCACATGTTCTCCGTCGCCGTATGTATAGATCACTTCCCTTAGATCTCCTGGTCGAATCTCCAAGTCGTCGTCTCATCTCTTCACTCTCCGACGCCTACGCAAGTATTCCTCAAGGCCACTTCATTGATGTTCGCTGAATCTCTATTGATTCTGACCATTGTTGAATATTAAACGTTTTGATGGTCCTCATGAGTAGGTAAATTACAAGAAAATCTACTTCTGAACTCTGAGAATTGTGAGAAAACAGATTTTTATGGTTATTGTATTTTGGAGATGTCAGTGAATACACGGTCGAAAGGTGCTGAATGAGTGTGTTCAAGCGATGATGAGTGTGAATAAAAACTATCTATCAGCTTACTTGCCAACGGGAGCATATCCTCACCGGTATTGTTACCACTACCGTTCTTCTTCCTGACCGACTGAAGAACCATTGCAAATGATGGAGTATGTATGTAGCAGCCGCACACGACGAACACCAGCGCGGAAATGAACACCCGCGAAGGAATGACACCAGCGCGGGACACCATAACCATTATTCTGAACCTCTACAACAGTTTCAGATCGCATCAGAAACTGGTTTTTCAAAAGCTGGTAAAATACTATTTTTCGCCACTTCCTTACTGAGTAGTTGCAAACGGAAAGCTTATAAAATATTTGTTTTGATCTCTTCCTTGCTAAATAGCTGCAAATGAAAAGCTAGTGAAATACTTGTTCTTCAAAGTCAACTCGTTAGAACAAGAACATTTTCTGGATTCCATCCATTCCAAATACAACATCTTTATTGGCGGCTTTCATAAACGTCCCCAAGCTTTGTCGCAAAACATAGCCATGAATTTAAGAATAACTTGTGCTCGAACAGTAAATGCAACGCGCTTCTCTGAATCCTGATCTCTTGTCTTGGGGTCTTGTCAGCGCACAATAGTTTGCTACTACAGCTATCACCTAACTTGTCGGTTCCACAGGGAGTTGGCGTACCTGTGTACCGGAGGTGCCAGCAACTACCGAGGATCATGACTTATAATAAAGCGCTTACTCCGTGTATGTGTGTGTGAGTGTGTGTGTCTGAAACGAAATTCAGGGGGCGTGGCCTAGAGCTGCACAAGGGGTCCACCGTTGCGGGAGGGGTGCGCCGGCGCCCGAAAGTGCTGATTGCGCTACGCGGCGGATCTACTGTTGAGGGAGGGGTGCGTCGGCGCCCAGAACTGTTGATAGCGCTAAGCGACGGGTTCACTGTTACGAAAGGGGAGCGCCGGCGGTAATAGCGCTACGCGACGGGTACACCGTTGTGATAAGGGTACGCCGGCGCCCAAAGTGGGGGAGACGGGTACACCGTTGTGATAAGGGTACGCCGGCGCCCAAAGTGGGGGAGACGGGTCCACCGTTGTGATAAGGATACGCCGGCGTCCAAAGTGGTAGAAAACGGGTCCACCGTTGTGATAAGGATACGCCGGCGTCCAAAGTGG
>JARK01000573.1:0-22115 GCA_000688135.1 Ancylostoma ceylanicum
GGTGATTACCTCATCGAGGGCTCGTGCTCCTATCATCATGCTCGGCGGAACATCTGCTGAGGATGTGCAGCAGCTGCGTTCGAGCCGCGATAATCCACTCAAGAGGACCACCAGCTCGGCTCATCTCCAGCACCCCTGGCGAACGCCGACGAGCCGGAGACTTGTCGGCGGAACTCCGTGCACGGACGGCGATTGCTGTAGAAATCGCGGAATGTCGGCGTCAATTAGCCGGACGTGGGACATCGAGGCGGACAGCGCCGAGCTACTAGCATGCCTAATTGACCCTCAATGCGCCATGTATTGATCTAGGACTCAACCACACATTGTTGAACTCCCGTCGACGTTCCGACGGGCTCCACGAGCTATCGATCATAGCCAACACCAACTCCTAGGCGACCCTTGGCTGGCATACCAGGTGCAGAACCACTAAGAAGGCGAAGCTTGGATAGACGTGGCTTCGAGCTTCCTTCGCGCGCTCTGGGGTGNACTCAACCACACATTGTTGAACTCCCGTCGACGTTCCGACGGGCTCCACGAGCTATCGATCATAGCCAACACCAACTCCTAGGCGACCCTTGGCTGGCATACCAGGTGCAGAACCACTAAGAAGGCGAAGCTTGGATAGACGTGGCTTCGAGCTTCCTTCGCGCGCTCTGGGGTGGAAGATACAGAACGTGTGTGCAAAACCAGCTGAGTCCCTAGAGCACAACCATGAGGTAACCCCAGCCAGATATAAAAATCTGTAGAGGTATTAAAGTTCCTAGATACCTCATTCACTCGTAGTAAGCTGTCGATTATTCTGGAACTTCAGAACTACAATAGAATTTTTTAAACAGTCAAGTGATAGATCATCGGACTCTTCCCACCCGCTATGGGATGGCACATAGAAGCCCTACTGTTTCTGTGCTTCCCCCAAAAAAAAGTTTATCTTTGTTCCAGAATCAGCAGTAAAACGCTAGAGTGACCAGGGGTCTTGTGGCGCACTCTTGGTTTCAGTTCGCTAGTTTGAAAAAAGACAAGGACCTGACACTGCGTCTAGGTAGTGAGTTTTCGTAAATTTGAGGTGATGTCACCTTTATGTTGACGCACGAGTTGTCCAGCTGGAGAACTTGGCAGGAAAATGAGGTCCCTGAAGATCCATATCCCACAAGAAATAATGCAAATTACTGAGCCACAACACGTAGGACTCTAACCTTTGTCCACACCTGTGCTGAGCGACTTCCAAGATATTTTTGAACTGTGCCCCTTCCAATATTTGCATCATCTCTTTACGTTATCATGTTCCGAAATTAATAAAATTAACATAGAATCAAGTTATCCATTCAAGAGGGCTATTTATATCTTTTGCGGACGTAGCTTCCGAAGGTCGTAGTTCGAAAACTCTTGCATATTGGGCCAGGTTCATTTTCAGAGGTGAGAGAGTAAGCAATGTAGCGTAATCGTTTCATTATGGTAAACAATACGATTACGTTCGGCTAAATCACTGATTTTGTGCGTACACCCAACAACTGGTTTTGAGATCGACAATAGGGTGGATGAAGTAGGGTGGAGGGGGGGGGGGGAAGTTTCGAGCATTTTGACTGAAAGAAAAACGGCTACAGCACCACAGCTCAACAACTCGAAAGTCTCCCTCAGTTGAGTTTTGCACAGTACTTCTCCGTATATGATGAGAATCTCACTCAGTTGTTTCCCAACGCTTTTTCTCCGCTTGTGGCAATCTTTGCCGAACCCGTAGGGAATCGTAATATTGAAAATTGCACATTTTTTGAATGAACCTGCCCAGCTTTTAAAAATTCTCGTGGGGCCTTAATTTTCCCGAAAACCCTCCAGACGATGACAGAAGGCCAGCCAGTTCACCACCCCTTGCAGAGCCATGACCGAATCGGGTAATGACTGCTTTGGTGCAGCTGTCGTGGTGACATCTGCGCTGAGAATGTTAGGAAGAAGGAACTGTTTGCTTCCTTATGCGGAATATCCGGGTCATGGTTGGGTTCATCGAGGACACTGGCGTATATTTACAACGTTATTACGGCTCGCCGAGGAATTTATTCATCGATGGGGCTTTCTATTATAACGCAAAAATTAAAATTCACGTGCAACTTATTAGTGCATGAGTTTCCCAGTAACATAACGAATTAATGGATTGGAAAATGAACCAATTATGTCTAAAATCGAGTGAAAATTACTTAGAATTTGCCTTTCACAGGCTTAGGTATGTATAATAAAACAGATCGTAAGTACACCTACGGTAGTTGCGCAAAAATTTTATGAGACGTACATACACAGTGTTTGTCCACGATTTAAATCTTCCGGAGTGGGGGAAGAGGGGGGAGGAGAGAGACAGAGAGGTTGACAACTTTATTGAATGTAATGATGAAAACTGTGACAGCGTCCCTCCTCCGAAGGTTCGAGCGTCCAATTCAGTTCCTATATTATCTCCACAGTTCTAGTGAATTTACGGGCCAGCACATTAGCGCATGACCATTTTCCCGATTATTTATCCAGTTTAGAAAATAACGAAATTTGAAACTTTTGTAGCGCTCGAGATGTGCTTTACGTGGAGAATCAGTCACCTCTATAGTATTTCCTCTTGTAAACGTTTTAGATCCGAATCAACAAAGATTTTTTACCAGCTCATGTTGGAGTGTTTCCACATACTATATCCCTGTTTTAGAGATGTTACTTATACATTTTATAAGAAGAATTGAGGTCGACTTCTGACGAAAATTTTAATCAGACAGCCGCTGCTTTGAGTTCATCTCAATTTTTAATGGTTTTCTATCGGATTATTCTCTATTAATGGCGCGCTCTAGGAAATACACTGAAAAGCCCTTTTCGTCGAGGCAGCGATAGTAAATGGGTGCAGGTGGATTCCATGCTGTTCTGGCATGCCTTGACGAGACGTCATCGCCAGGGGAGGTGACGATTCGCGCCGTTGGTTTATCCCGACTGCGATTACGTGAGGGAAACACCTGCGGTTGCGTTAATTGGTCGGGTCGGAGCAGCGTGCACCCCAAAAAACTTTAGGCATGACCACCTGTTGATGTCATCACCGTAGTGGATTACCACGACGGGAGGTCCTCAGCGAAAAACAAATGGGGCGATAAGGACGTGTACTCGTTTAGTGGGTTTTTCCGAGTATTATTCGCTAGGTGACGTGATAGACATGGTTTAGCGGTAAAAATTAAAATATAATAGAAACGATATTAACACAGAGGAATATGCCCTCGAAAATATCTATTCGGCTTGGCTAGAGCTGACTATATTTCGCTTATAAAAGCGGGCAGAGAGCCCTTTCCTGACGTCCCCTGCGAATTGGCTCCTATTTTTCGGGTATGACGTCACTGCTGCTATAATTCATTTGCGTGCTGTAGTGGAGTATTTACCACCTTTTTTTCAGGACACCGTTCGTTTCAATGTGTCTTGAGAAACCGTTATTCACTAGAGAATTCTTTGAACCGTTACCAATTCATAGTGCACGCACCAATTCATATTTCTACAAGGAATTTCTAGAAATTTTTATCGGAAGTCTACGATTTCATTCCGACGGCAGTCGCGACGCCGCCTCCCGCCCCCGAAGAAGTAGGCTGCGGCTCCTCGAGCCGATCGAACGCACCGTCGTCGCCCTCGCTCTCCTAGCCGCTACCGTACCACTGCGTTGCTCAGGCAGCGCAGCGCTATGTCGTCGAGCTTCTCCTGCTCCAGTGTGCTCCATGTGCGGCTTCTGATTACCGCCTGCGGCCATTGAACGCTCCTCTGCCAGAAGCGCGCCCTCCCGGCTCTGCGCACTGCCTCGCCGGGGCCCGCGCTGTCCCTCCGCCCGGCTCGCGGTGTCTGCTCCGTCTGCCATCTCTGCTCGCAACCCTCACTTCCTCTGCTGATTGCCTTCCATGGTCGGGCGCATTCTGCGTCCTTCTGCCGGCCGAATCGCATGCCCCTACTTCAAGTACTTCGCCGAGCTCAACTCCGATTTCCAACCCGATTTTGCTGTACGTGTTTCGCGGCACCTGCCGTCCCCAACTCCCCGTAGGCTCTATGCACAAGATTCTGCGGCTTCGGCGCCGGTGCTCTCATTCTCGGTCGTTTCCATGGCATCCGGGATTTGGTGTGTGCTGCGACTGGAATCCACACCTCCTCCCATTCACCACTACTTGCCCAGCCCATTCCATTTAAGGAGCATTCAGACCCCATCAGTCAATCTGTACCGTAATCGATTGTCTCGTTTTCAACGAGACGATTGGAGATGTGCCCCGTGTAAATTCGCCCAATCTGTCGGTCAAGAGCGTCTGCGTCTCACGACCACCTGCACTCTCTCCGGACAGGAGTGCCCGCCTAATCCTGACCACCTGGCCCTCGAGGCTTGACCCATGTGCCATAGCCCGTCGTCCGCCGATCTCCGCCCCCTGTCGCGGCTCAATCCCTCGGCTACTGTACTGCTGACTACTCGTTTTCTGCCCGGATCCGCTGTATCGCTTCGCTTTCATCGGTGACTTTAGTGTGAACTGCAACTAAGGCACGCGGTGAATGCCAAGCGAACGGGCCTTTCTTCACCTCTGCTTCTTCTCCTGAATATTCTGGAGAGCGACCAATTCAGTCGCAGGGATTTCATCCCGTTGGATTGCCCATAAGCGGGAAGTGCTAGATATCGATGCAAGAAAAACTTTCAGTTCTCAGTATTTTCTTGCCAATGTTGTTACTTAAATCTCTGTCTAGGTCTGACAAGGCTTTCTGGATTCATATGTGATTTTATTTGTGTGATCTGAATTTGGAGATCGAAGACCTCCTGGATATGTAGCATGAATGACAGTAATTTTTGTTTTAATTTGGCGTTGTCGACATAATTACTACAATTACCTCGGTAAAGTCACCGATGCAAAAAAAAACGTGTAGTCAGGCTCTAGAGAAAATGTGATGTAACTGTCTGTCTGTGGATTCAGGAAATTTCTCGAGCCTCTTTGAAGGATTTAGGTCCTGGAAAAGCTTCTTCAGCAAACACACCAGATGGAACATTTCCTGGCCCACCACTGACGATCAGGATGGTGTGGGGAGCCCGTCTTTCGCCTCCTCTTCTCGAGCGGAATATTGCCCGTGGCAATCTTTGCTGAATTATTTAATTGTGTGTTGAATGAGAGATATTCGTGGCACGGACGACGTCGTATCGATCGTCGCCGTCGAGGCGTTGAGGAGGGCGCTTCCCTCGCGTTCTCGTCTGCACGACTTCCGAAGCGGGGAACGCGTGTGTGATCCAGGCCGGAATGCGTAGTACGTCTGTCGATGCTGTTGTAGCAGTGTAGCTCCCTAGGGGTGTAGCTGAAGAGAAAGCGCATTTTCGGAGGGGAAGGCTGTGGGAGTAAGTGTTTTCATGCGTCAACAAACAATGCAAGGCGCTGAAAGATGGTTCAGAGGGATGGCTTCTCGTTTACGCTTTGCTACCCATGAAGCTTGAGGAGTAAGCTGGTGGGTTCGGAACAAGGGGAAAACCAGGGCTTGCCCCATAAAGAAGTGTGGAGACATTCTTTCAGGGGTGCAGCAGAGCACATCTAGGGCACGTTGAAAGACGAAGCTGAAGATTTTTATACATCTATATGTATATGAAAGAGATGGATCGGACCGCCTTGTAAAGGTTTGGTTAAATTAGACACGATTAAAATGGAAAAAAACTATAATTGCATAATTGCATTCAGTTTTCGTTTCGTACATAATCTTACATAGAAACATCAACTTTCGAGACTACGCAAGGTTCTGTAGCACTCATGGACGAGCGGAAACATTACGTAAGAAAACCGGAAAACTGAAAATTTCGAAGTATGCAAAGCTTGAAGGAATAAAAATAGCGTATAACAGTAACTATGTAACTTAAGCGTATAACTGTAACTTGACAGAAGCCGCCAATTTTTCTGGAATCTACAAGCTAGGAGCGAAGCCAGAACTGAGGAACTTCCAAATTCCCGAAACTAGAATCCCTCTCACCCTGTTCCGTAGCGTTAGGAAATCTGACAGCCCTCAGCGACATGGCAGAATGTGTGAATTCAAGGATACGCTGGGGGAAATTGAACTTTACAGGGCGTGGAGGACATGCAAAACCGTCATTAAGTCAATGTTCCATCAAAATTCCATCTTTAGGTGACGTTGCAGTCCAGTTGTCCACCTTGAGGACCAGCACCTCAATAGAAATCGAATAGGTTGGAAATTAATTAATAGTAAAATCTCAGAGAGATTTCTACAGAAGGCTCAAGAAAAGTCGCCCTGAAGATCCTAATATGTACAACGTTTTGGTTGCATGCTCACATATCAAGGCTTCCTCCGAATTGACCGTGGCATGCAGCTTCACCAAATGTTTTTATCACTCCCCTCCAAGTGCAAACAAGCTATTCCAATATGTGTATCTCGTTCTGGATGCGCTGTGAAATCCGAAACACGTAGTACAATTTCTCTACCATCTATGGGAAATTTGCGAGGACAAAACTAATTCAGCACATAAACTTTACTGAACTAGTAAGAGCATCGGAAGCTGAGGAAAGTGGCACCCGAACCGCAAATTTCCTCAGGAATGCGATGGGTGGTGATCGATTGCCAGCAAAGTTACTGAGACTTAAGGCAGGTCCTGGAAGCAAATTTTGCCCGATTTTAGCAGCGCTGAAATGGGCCTTTACGCATTTTTAGCGTTTTTCTATTAAAGCATATTCGACTTTCTGAACCAAATAATCTGTGGGTAATGCTTAGGGTAATGTTTCAAATTAACAGCAAGGATTGGGTCGTCCTGCAAGAATTCCAGAAAATGCAAAGAAAGTGCTCGTCTGCGTCTCTCTAAAACAGAAGCCATCAAGCCAGAGCTTGACAGTGGAGTTGGTACTGGTCCCGTATCTAATATATTTGACCGTGGGAGGGAAACACAGCGCCTATATATCCATTCCCATTCGTTCTTATCCACACTGCTATCTAGTATAGCTCATCCATCCACGTGTTCATGTCTTGACGCAGGTGCGGTGTCTTGACGAGACACAACACGAAATGGAGATAGAGTAGATCATGGATGCCAGCAGGCGCAATGCGAATTTGGTCTCGCGTCGCTTTCGAATGAAATACTATGAACAGGACGCAACGGGAATTCGTGACGACGCATCGCGAGGGCGAACGTCAACCGTCACAAGGGAAACAGACGCACACGCATCCACTCGTTATTAGAACAGTGTGCTCGTGCGCGGCGGTCGCGTCGCGACGAAGTATAAACGCAGCTTACTATAAACAAAAAAGTCGCCCTTTCCTCAGTGGTAGGTAAGTTGGTAAGGTAAGGAGTCTGGAAGGTGAAGTGCTGACTTGGTGCATGGGGTCCTAACCCACTACATGTTTTAATATCAATTTAAAATGCGCAGAAGGCGACGATCACGGTAACGTAAACTTGTAAGTGCACGTACACCAGCTATAAAACCCGGTTGTTCTGACCAACTGTTTTTGGTACTTGGTGATAGATGTGCCCCCTTCTCTTCAACCAGCTTTTGTTTTATCAGAGTGAGCAATGATGGAGCCAATAGAGGATTGAGAAGTCACCATCGTTTGGTGAGAGGCTACTGGAAGTATTCAAGTCCGACTGATATTAACAAGATGGGTTCGAATTGAACCTACTGTGCTTCAAACGAGTATCACAAGAAATTCGAGCACCACCAAAAAGAGTGCTATGCCTTCATCAAGAAAAATATGAAAAAGCTCCGTCTTTACCAATTGTAATGTAACCCAATTTCTGACTCAGTTTCCGAAACGCCAAATAAATTGTTATTGGGTTATATAGCAGGATTTTCTGCTAATCCTTAGGATGCTACTATTCGTGCTGATTGCCTTCATTGGGCTGCTATCTGGTGTAGTGAGTGGGACAGAGGATGCATGTAACAAAGAAAAAGGTACGACCATACATAGAACCTTTCGGAAGAATTGCCGATGGACCAAGTCTCCTGCAAACCACAGGCAAACCAGATCACAGATCGTAGGACAGTTGCAAATGAGTGATGACGTCATGCGCCGTCACACATAAAAGTTCAGTGGATTGCAGTTAATTATTACCCCCATAACATTGCTTCCGCGCTAATTCCTGTGGAGTCGTTAAATTGCGTAGTGTCGTCTTCCACATATGAGTTCTGGAAGGACCTTTCAAGCTGCTGGTGGGCAAGGATGCGGTGATGAGAAGGCTGTTCACCTTTTTTAATATACAAAGTACATAGGTGCATAGAATGCTGGGAAGAATCAAAGCATTTTCCTCAAATCCTTGAAAAATTGAGTTCGCACTAGGAAGGGTGTATAAATGTTGTGGAGGTGTATTAGCTTTTCCGGTTAGGTTAGCCTTTTTCTAGCTTCTGTTAGTGTTAATTCTGCTTTCTTTTTGTGCTGTGAAAATGTAACAAATAAATAAGGGAAGAACAAGTGACAGCGTTGGAGTGAAGAAATGCTGTGGAAACTGAAAATTTTTAGCAACTTTTTGTCTGCGTCTGTCTGTTCCCTTTTTCTCACTTCATTCATCTTCACACTAGCGATCAGTACCCGACACCTCTTAGAGTATTGCTTCACACAGACAGAAATGCGAGAAATGGGACACCCTCGCGAGGGCTAGGTTAAAACAGCACCCACGATAATTACACTCTCCAGGTTTAGCTGTAATCCCAGGTTTAGCAGTGAGATGAGAACGGGCACACTGATCCGGTGCAAGAAGTGACATTCATTGGTCAATTTTGACCCGTTAGGGAAAGAATGCATGGATGGAAGAAGAAGGGAACGAAAGCAAGTACATTGTAATAAAGAAAAAGAGTGATTCCTATCAAAACCACACTCGTCCGGTTGATGCATTGAAATCTACCTACATAATCTTATATACCTTGGAAATACTGTTGATTTCGATTATGAACTTTCGTGGAATTATAGGTCCGATTCCCCAGGGTCCGGAGCATTGAAACTATCGGTCACAAAAATATACTGTTAATGCTGCCCTCAAATTTTAGGAAACAGAAGAAATGTTAAAGGCAGCACCAACGGCAATATCCGACCTCGAGATTTCGGCTTATTTCGAGATAATTCAAAATCCCCGTTTTCTGGAAGCGAAGTAACAAGTAGGGGACTTCGGTGCGCTAAGAAATGCAAAAGAGGATAGTTGAGGACTCAGAAATAGCTCAGTAATAATGAGAAAAGAAATGGCTGCTTAGTAAGCAGTGCCTACCAAATCAGCTGACGGCAGTAGTCCACTCCCGCCACAACTCGATCGAACGACCCCACGCAGACTCTGCTGATCCACGTTAAACTACTTGTATCTCAGAAACGGTCGAGCTTTCGAGCTAATACCGTCGTAGAATTGTTGGAAGACCCGATGAGGTTCTAAAACGATTAAAATCTCAGAGACGATAGTCTCTGTGGGTGCTGCCTTTAACCAGTGGAACCAATTCTGGCCAAAGGCAGCACAGTCTTCCAAATTACGTACATTCATCTTTCATTTGGGCCATCCCAAATGTCCCAAGGCTAGGTGAATACCTACGTGGAGTGATAAATATGCATTATATGAGTACTGGGAGCTTGTAAGCTTTCACTCCTTGCCATAATTATTGGATAGTTACCACCCCAGCTCGTATGGCCGTGATATTTCAACACCTAAAGAAATAGTGTTTTCACCTTTTCCCTGGAGAAAACGGTGGAATGGTGCTTAGCGATCATTAACATTGTGTTGAAACTACTATGGCTATCTTGAGAACTATGTATGGTTGGCTGTTCTTCTCTAAGTCCAGAATGTCACAGGGACCTATTTCTACGATCTGTAATGGTAACTGCCCGTTGACTTACGGGCATTAACACTAGCTATCCTTTGCTGTTCACACCCTCACTTTAGTTCCTTACATATCTACAGAACGTTTTTGTTTCGAAGCAGTCTCACCAAGCCCTAGAAACAGCAGTTACCCTTATCTAAGCTTTCGTCTCCTAGAGCGAATTTCCTTCAGCTCGAGTTGTCTACAGCGTCTCTTAGATCTTTGAAACGCCGCGATCCCACGGCCACAAAACTGAGGAGACACCGGTAATGGTATGTATTAGCAATGTGGTCGACATCCTATTTTTGGGTTCATTCACTCCTTGAGCTGGTCCAGTAGAAACACCAAAATCACATGCGATAAAATCATGCAGCACTTCTGCACCCTTCCTTTATCACATTAGCTCCTGGGAGCGGCGAATTCATCGAATGAAGCGTAAACAACGACTCTCCATTAAGAGCTATTTATTGGCAAATTGGCTGCCTTCGATAGATCCAACTACATACGTTGTTTCACCACAATGTGATGCAAAATTTCCTTACGGTAAACGACAAAAGCCGAGACTCCAAGTTAGTACAACAATCAACCTCCTGCCACTCAAGGCGACTCCTATTTTTGTGGATGGACAAGATCCGTGGTCAAGACTATGTAGCTCGATTACTATCGAAAACCATTAGGTTCCATGCAGTGGCGGACGCAGAGGTGGAGGAGGGCGCCCCCTGATAATAGGTCACTGAATTTCCGAGATTACCTTACGAAATAAATTAAAACTTCGTATCAGTGAAGTTTTTATCGTTTATTATCGTTTTTTAAATGATTTCTTTGCTAAATTAATGTGGGGATGAGGAAGAAGTAATGAAAGAAATGGAATCCAGATCCAATTTTCTTTTCCAATTTTTATGAAAGCTTCTATAAGTGGACTATATTACAGTTTTGTGGGAAGATTACTCTGATTCGCAATCTTGAGGAGCACGTGCATTGCTCCTCAGGCAAAGAAAGAAAGGTAGTAGTTGCCTCAAATAAGGGAAGACACCCAAAAGTCGAAACCTGCCCTGCGTGCTCAAATTAAGATTGACCGAACAACATGCACATGGTAAAGATGAGGGGGATCCTGTGGAATTTTCAAAAAAAAAAATTGAAATGTATAAATAAGCAAACCAATATATATTGAAAATATGTTTATGTAAATGCATAGTGAGCGTAGCCGTGTTCGTGATCATCAGAACATCGTGCTGTTTCTAAGTTTTGAAGGTCTTGATATAATCGAGAGGAGTCAGACGAAATTCATCAGTATTTCTAAACGACAAGGGAGTAATACTGAATTGAACTCATTTAGGACATGAAGTCACGGTAAAAGTGCTGATCGATGCGGGATCTGATATCGAGGTGAAGAACTCACACGAAGAAACGGCACTCGACTGCGCTGTACGAGAAGGGAGGTTAGGAGCAGTGAAGGTACTGCTGGATCACGGCGCACTCATCGAGAACAAGGAGGACGTCAGGTGCGCCCTCCATCCACAGCACTTGTAGCTCTTACCACAAAAAAAAGATCCACTGACTTTTTCGCTTGGTTAGCTCAGCTAAAATATAGCCACTGTGCCATCCTCACAGTTCCTAGAAGTGCAGCTTTAGAAGGCTTAGCGTTATTAGCTGGCTGCTATTATTCCTTGTTGATTTCCAAAAACAAATGACCTCTTAAACATCTTAACACTATGGCCTGCATCAAGTGGCCAATGCAAATTTCTGGATCTAGATCGAACTATTCCGCGTAATGGGTACATCCCTGAAAAGACTTCTAATGCGATGTTGTCAGCTCACTGTAGCTCTGGTGAGAAAAGTTTTGGGCATTCTAAGAAAAAGGTCTGCCGTAAAAACGAGCGATTGTGAATTTTCTGATGCTTGGCCACATCAAAAGAAAAGTTTCATCAAATTGTTTGAATATGGGCATGAGTGAGACAACCCTTCTCCTGCAAAATATCGTGCATGAAATCTAGCTTATTCTCCCTGTGTGAACACCTCTTCCTCTAGTAGCAATGATGAGAAAGTTCCTCTTATTTTTGTGATCCATAGCGCTGACACCATCTAACATTTCTGCCAAAAATATTTTCAAATCAGAATAAACCATTAATGCAACCTATTGGGGCCGTGGTAATTGCACTATAACTGTCGGTTAACCAGCAAGTTAATCATGCGGTTGTACATTCTATAACCCGGAAACGTTGTGAGTTCAATTTATTGGGAAGAATTAAAATATCGACTTAGTTTCGATAACCGTGATTCAACCAGGAGGTTATACCACGGTTTGGATCCTGGTCTCTGGAGCTGCGAAACCATCGGTTGAGCAGATTGCACAGGCACTGCCATATCGATATCGCTAGGGTGCGCGCAGNTGGAAACGTTGTGAGTTCAATTTATTGGGAAGAATTAAAATATCGACTTAGTTTCGATAACCGTGATCCAACATAGGTTATACCACGGTTTCGATCCTGGTCTCTGGAGCTGCGAAACCATCGGTTGAGCAGATTGCACAGGCACTGCCATATCGATATCGCTAGGGTGCGCGCAGAGAGCGCACAGATTTCTTAGACGCAGACAAATGGAGATCCCGATTATTGGAAAGTCCTCGGGAGGACTTTTTAGTTTCCGGTTAAACACGCATAGGAGTAGAGTCCTGTCACGGTTTTGAGCGCGCCAACCGAATGCTCATCCAACTACGCATCATAGCTTGAATCTGATGTCTCGAAGGACCAAGAAAGTGAGGGAATTGTTTTTTTTTCTTTTTGTTTGAGAGCATCACATGCTTTTTTTTTCGTTAAAACAAAACAATGGGCCAACTCTGAATACTGATCCTATCGCATCTTGAATTAGAAAAAGTGAATTGAGCATAGTGAAATGAAACAAACAGTGTTCGAAGCATTGCATATCGAGATTTCACACTAGGTACATACACCAGTTTTTGACCAGTTGAGTTTGTATTAGTTAGTGTAATGAGGAGGTGGAGGATATTCATGATTTGCGACCTTAACTGACAAGGGAAGAATACTTAATCAGTATCGCATTTCGTAGCGAGGTGTATATTGCCTCACGCAGCTCTCGACGCTGATTTCAAATCTGTTTTTATCTGCTCCTAAATTTGTCTCTGTGAGGAGTTATACCCGTTTTCCCNCTGCATATCGAGATTTCACACTAGGTACATACACCAGTTTTTGACCAGTTGAGTTTGTATTAGTTAGTGTTATGAGGAGGTGGAGGATATTCATGATTTGCGACCTTAACTGACAGGAGAAGAATACTTAATCAGTATCGCATTTCGTAGCGAGGTGTATATTGGCTCACGCAGCTCTCGACGCTGATTTCAAATCTGTTTTTATCTGCTCCTAAATTTGTCTCTGTGAGGAGTTATACCCGTTTTCCCATGTCAGGAACGCTCACGTAGGGCGCACAAGAACAGAGGTTCCTGATGAGTCGTGGCGCAGTGGTAGGTTTCTCACCCTTCTGAACATCGCGAGTTCAGTTCCTCTCACAGTTTGCTGTTCTGCATTTTTTTCCACCTACTGTTTTCCTCTGAAAATCCACCCTATGCAGTTTTGTAATGCTTTCCACCAATGAATTAATCTTCTGCAAGTTTGGAACCATTTAGAAGGATTCTCAGTACACCGATTTGTGAAAACAGTGACGTAGCTGGTTTCACCAAGTGTATGAAGATTAAATTTCAGCAGTTTATGCGCATATATGGTTAAATAATACATAANACAGTGACGTAGCTGGTTTCACCAAGTGTATGAAGATTAAATTTCAGCAGTTTATGCGCATATATGGTTAAATAATACATAATGCTCAAAACAAAATAGCTCTCATAGTGTGAGCAGTGAATGAAAAAGACCTCGTTACAGTCATGCTCGTTACAGTCATGATGCCCGCAAATTCCTAACAAAACGTAAACACACACAACAAAACGCATTAATTATTGGAGTTTACTAGTCTTCGTACACCTAGTCAAATCAGCTGTGTCGCTGATCCCAAAATCGGTGTAGTAAAAATCCTTCCAGATGTCTTCAAACTCCCAAAAGATCAATTGGTAGGTGGAAAGCCTTATAAAACTGCGTAGAACGGACTTTCATAGGAAAACAGTAAATGTAAGAAAAATGCAAGGTACCAAATTGAGAGAGGTACTGCACTCGCGATGATGAACCTGAAGAGCAAGAAACTTACCACTGCGCCACGGCTCACCTGAAGCATCGACCCTGTGCTCCCTACGTGAGCGTTCCTGACATGGAAAAACGGGTNATACCAAATTGAGAGAGGTACTGCACTCGCGATGATGAACCTGAAGAGCGAGAAACTTACCACTGCGCCACGGCTCACCTGAAGCATCGACCCTGTGCTCCCTACGTGAGCGTTCCTGACATGGAAAAACGGGTTAGAGACAAATTTAGGAGCAGATAAAAACAGATTTGAAATAAGCGTCGCGAGCTGCGTAAGGCAATATACAGCTTGCTACGAAAGGCGATACTGATGAAGTATCCTTCCCTTGTGAGATGTGTCGAAGTGGTTAACGGGATAGGCCACCGTGATGGTAATGCGGGGTTCAAATGGGCAAAGCTTTGCATTTCCGTGCTTCATTTTTTTGTCCTCATTAAAAATAGTGAAAAGGTTGAAACACATCAGTTATGCGCCATTCTGCCATAGAAATGAAAAAAACCACACTAAATGTAGATTAATTCAGTTTCGATACAGTGCTGAGTAATAAACGCTTTTGCTATGAATCCGTTAACTCACAACTAGTGCAACATATATTTACAGCAGCGATGTGTATGCCGTTGGTTTTCTTTATCATTATATAGTTGTAAGTGCTCAGCAGCACGGTGGCGCAGTGCGATCACTGCAGTCTCACGTGCTGTTTGTCGAATTCGGTTCCTCCCGTGAGCAGAATTTTGCAAACAAGATTGAGAGACAAACATATTCACAAGAATTTCGTTCAAGAGATGGGTGCAATGTGGTTATATCCTGGTTGTGAGTTGGTTAACTTCTGGAACCGGCAGTTGTCTAAAGACATAACTTTCTCTATATCCGTCGGTTACGGCGCAATTACTACGGCCCCTGATGTTTCAAAGAACTACTAAAACCATGCATTATTTCGTATTTTTTCACAAACTATAGGTTAGCACAAGTTGCCGTCGATCGAGAAAGTGGTGGGGTGAATTTGAAACAAGCAACAAATAAGAACGTGCAGTAGAAAATTGTGTTCCATGCTTGTTTTATCCGCTAAATCTAAATTCGTGCCAGGACCGAAGGTGCTTCACTTACAGTGAATCAATCTACCAGCGGTAAAAAAACCGAGACTTACCGTGGATCCTGCTCTAGCAAAGCAAACTTTATACAGTCGTGATCCCACACCTCAATGAGCACACACAGTGACACTTATTCCACACTTTAGCCACTCCACAGCGTTGCACGTGGCAGCCAAAAACGGCTACGACGCCATCGTTCGTCTGCTCCTGTTGCGTGGCGCAACAATCGACAGACGAGATGAAGATTCGCTCACTGCTCTTGATCTAGCCGTTATGGGTGGATACCGGTACGAAACCTTGTAGAATGGTCCCATTCTGATGTTGGCTATTTCAAAGATTTTAGAGGCGTAGCTCAAGCTCTGGTGGAAGCGGACGACTGGCAAAAAATAATGACACCAAAGGACGAATTGCCGCTAGGCCGTCACAATGAGGCGAGGAGAACTCCGATGAGGGATTTGATCTCCGAATTCCCCGACGTCGCAAAGATCGTGCTCAGCAAATGCGTCGAGTAGGTTCTCCGCTCCGCTAGAGCGTTGGTTGTTTTATGAATGGTCTGTGCTCAGGGAACAAGGGGAAAAATCGGCTGCTTACTACCGTGTGGCTTACGACTTCAGCCTGATCGATGATACGTACATGATGCCTTCAAAAGATGGAACGGGTAAATCTTTTTTGTGAGCCTAATTTTGAAATCTGCCCAGAATTCGGTTCATTGAAGTACTTGTCGGCGAGCGCTGTCCGTACCATGCAGGGAAGCTGAAGAAAGAAGCAAAAACGTACTCGGAAGACTACGATGTCGTGTATGAGAACCACCCTCTGAAGTTAATGGTCAGGACCTTCAAGAAGTACATGAATAAGTGTCATAACTATTCACCCATTCTTGTCAACATTCCTTGGCACTCCTGAGCCCGAACGCTTCTTTGGGATTGCTCACAGTCAACGTGTTAACGGTGACATCCATCGTGATTACCTATTCGTGGTGCTGTCTGTACATAGCTGCTACCAGTGGGTAATCAAATCGTACCTAGGGGTATGAGAATACCCATCCTTCCAATGATGCATCGGGCCCACTAATCAAGAGTCTCATAGACCTGTAAGAAAAGCGTCTTTTTGAGATGTTTCACCTGTTGTTTCGCCACAACATTTTGGCAACTGGCCGTTGTCTAGGTCTGAAAATGGATCAATTTCCATGAATTTATGTTTTACACAATCAAGCGCTTCATCCGAACTGTGCATTTAACTCAGCTTGCATAGCCATTAGTGAGCACCCAATGAGAGAGACCAAGTGACCCACCGGAAGGCGTAGAGGTTATAAGCACCGCAATACGAGACTGCCACCGACGCATGAGAGAATACGCTCAGCATGAAAGTCCTGTAGTTCTTTGTTTTTCTGAAAGTGATGCGAAAATTCTGTGAAGCATTTATTATTATAGAAAGAGCTTGTTCCGAAATCGCAGCAAAGCGAGGGGAAATTCTGGAAGCAATCCATTTTTCCATTTTGAACAGTTATATTAGCGAGCCAAGTTTATAGCTTCCGAGAAGAGAATGGAATAAAATCTACCTTGGAATTTCTCGTTAGAAGTATTCAGTAAATGCCACAGAGACCTCTACACATCATTACTTGCAATTTATCTCATTTCCAGCCCGAAAAAATGGACTGCAAATTGTGCTCGATCGGTAATAATCGGATTATTTTTGTTTCCGTCCTGCGCCTTTTAAGTGGTCATTCTTGGCCACTTGATTTACGCAATAGTTTTTTTTTTTTGGATTCGGGCCCTCTCTCACCCTTTGTTCTCAGCTCCTGTGGCCGAACTCGAATTTTAGGAGTCAAAGTTTCTTATTCATCGGTGAAGAAGGGTTGTCCAAAATTTTCCGTTTCCTGCTGCACATTATAATAGTCTCAAATTTTCACTTCCACACTGCTTTAATGTTCGCTACCTACACCTTTTTTCTACTGAGAGCATATAGTCATGTTAAGCAAACTTTAATGACCACCAGCGACGTCACATTTCAATTTTCCATGAGTTCGAAAGTCATAGAAGTTGCCATCTTTTGCTTAGTACAGTATAGATGTGCATTCAACACGTTTCTAAGCACCAACCGAATGAAAAGTTTATTTTCGCGGTCTTTCCCACCATTTCCTGGTGAAAAATAAATATGTGGTCGGTTTTGTCAAAATTTATGCTCAGCACATAACCATTTTGATTCCCCTTGGAAATAATTAATGTCCGGCTCTCCTCCACATTTTCAGCTAACAAAGGAAGTGCACAAGATTAAGCTGCTAATCTGTGACGTGACTTATGTATGTATGATCGACTGCCTGTTCCGGAAATTAGAGCAATTCAGTGTTTTGCGTGCAGCTGCACAACGCGCATTTGTCTCATGTCAAATCATGTAAATTGAGAGCTATCCGCAACTGGAAGCGTGCCATAGCATGTCTCGGTTATAACAAATGGCGAGACTTACCTCTTGGGAACCTGCCAAGCGGCAAGACTAGCGAAACAGACAGTACAGGAAACGGCATTCACGATTGCTACTCCCGTGGACTGGCGCACCGCATCTCTTACGCGGCGCCGGAGAGGCGACATCCGACGTCCCTAGCGCTCAGCCACGTTGCGTTGCCCGTGCGATGTATCATTCCTCGGGACCAGCAATCGTGATTGACGTTCCCTGCATAATATGATTAGAGAGCCGATCCAACGTGATGTTACAGGCTATACTTGAATCTGGTGAATGGTTCACAGAATCTCGGAATTCCACGTCGTCTAATAACGCTGAGAAAGAAAGGATACTTTGGCAGTGTGGCATACGTTCCATAGCGCATTATAGACATGCCTGCACAGCTGACGGCGCCGATTCCATATCTGTTTTCATCTTTATCGAGTCTCGTCTCCATCAGAAGTTAGACCCGTTTTTCTCAAGGGACTATGACACGGCACTGTAGGGCGTGCAGGTAGAACACAGCAGTGAGCGTAGGGTATTATACCGCGGAATCCTCCCAATTTTTGCACAGGGGTGTAATTCCAGATGCTGATCACGATTGTCAGCATCATTTCGCACAAGGCAGTACACACACCGCCGCAATTCCGATGCATCCTTCCGTTGTCGCCGTGGATGGAAATCGTGTAATTTTAAGCTTCTGTATAGCATATAGCAGCATGCAATTTAGCCTGTAACATCATNAGTTGTAAGTGCTCAGCAGCACGGTGGCGCAGTGCGATCACTGCAGTCTCACGTGCTGTTTGTCGAATTCGGTTCCTCCCGTGAGCAGAATTTTGCAAACAAGATTGAGAGACAAACATATTCACAAGAATTTCGTTCAAGAGATGGGTGCAATGTGGTTATATCCTGGTTGTGAGTTGGTTAACTTCTGGAACCGGCAGTTGTCTAAAGACATAACTTTCTCTATATCCGTCGGTTACGGCGCAATTACTACGGCCCCTGATGTTTCAAAGAACTACTAAAACCATGCATTATTTCGTATTTTTTCACAAACTATAGGTTAGCACAAGTTGCCGTCGATCGAGAAAGTGGTGGGGTGAATTTGAAACAAGCAACAAATAAGAACGTGCAGTAGAAAATTGTGTTCCATGCTTGTTTTATCCGCTAAATCTAAATTCGTGCCAGGACCGAAGGTGCTTCACTTACAGTGAATCAATCTACCAGCGGTAAAAAAACCGAGACTTACCGTGGATCCTGCTCTAGCAAAGCAAACTTTATACAGTCGTGATCCCACACCTCAATGAGCACACACAGTGACACTTATTCCACACTTTAGCCACTCCACAGCGTTGCACGTGGCAGCCAAAAACGGCTACGACGCCATCGTTCGTCTGCTCCTGTTGCGTGGCGCAACAATCGACAGACGAGATGAAGATTCGCTCACTGCTCTTGATCTAGCCGTTATGGGTGGATACCGGTACGAAACCTTGTAGAATGGTCCCATTCTGATGTTGGCTATTTCAAAGATTTTAGAGGCGTAGCTCAAGCTCTGGTGGAAGCGGACGACTGGCAAAAAATAATGACACCAAAGGACGAATTGCCGCTAGGCCGTCACAATGAGGCGAGGAGAACTCCGATGAGGGATTTGATCTCCGAATTCCCCGACGTCGCAAAGATCGTGCTCAGCAAATGCGTCGAGTAGGTTCTCCGCTCCGCTAGAGCGTTGGTTGTTTTATGAATGGTCTGTGCTCAGGGAACAAGGGGAAAAATCGGCTGCTTACTACCGTGTGGCTTACGACTTCAGCCTGATCGATGATACGTACATGATGCCTTCAAAAGATGGAACGGGTAAATCTTTTTTGTGAGCCTAATTTTGAAATCTGCCCAGAATTCGGTTCATTGAAGTACTTGTCGGCGAGCGCTGTCCGTACCATGCAGGGAAGCTGAAGAAAGAAGCAAAAACGTACTCGGAAGACTACGATGTCGTGTATGAGAACCACCCTCTGAAGTTAATGGTCAGGACCTTCAAGAAGTACATGAATAAGTGTCATAACTATTCACCCATTCTTGTCAACATTCCTTGGCACTCCTGAGCCCGAACGCTTCATTGGGATTGCTCACAGTCAACGTGTTAACGGTGACATCCATCGTGATTACCTATTCGTGGTGCTGTCTGTACATAGCTGCTACCAGTGGGTAATCAAATCGTACCTAGGGGTATGAGAATACCCATCCTTCCAATGATGCATCGGGCCCACTAATCAAGAGTCTCATAGACCTGTAAGAAAAGCGTCTTTTTGAGATGTTTCACCTGTTGTTTCGCCACAACATTTTGGCAACTGGCCGTTGTCTAGGTCTGAAAATGGATCAATTTCCATGAATTTATGTTTTACACAATCAAGCGCTTCATCCGAACTGTGCATTTAACTCAGCTTGCATAGCCATTAGTGAGCACCCAATGAGAGAGACCAAGTGACCCACCGGAAGGCGTAGAGGTTATAAGCACCGCAATACGAGACTGCCACCGACGCATGAGAGAATACGCTCAGCATGAAAGTCCTGTAGTTCTTTGTTTTTCTGAAAGTGATGCGAAAATTCTGTGAAGCATTTATTATTATAGAAAGAGCTTGTTCCGAAATCGCAGCAANAACCCACCAGAAGGTGTAGAGGTTATAAGCACCGCAATACGAGACTGCCATCGACGCATGAGAGAATACGCTCAGCATGAAAGTCCTGCAGTTCTTTGTTTTTCTGAAAGTGATGCGAAAATTCTGTGAAGCATTTATTATTATAGAAAGAGCTTGTTCCGAAATCGCAGCAAAGCGAGGGGAAATTCTGGAAGCAATCCATTTTTCCATTTTGAACAGTTATATTAGCGAGCCAAGTTTATAGCTTCCGAGAAGAGAATGGAATAAAATCTACCTTGGAATTTCTCGTTAGAAGTATTCAGTAAATGCCACAGAGACCTCTACACATCATTACTTGCAATTTATCTCATTTCCAGCCCGAAAAAATGGACTGCAAATTGTGCTCGATCGGTAATAATCGGATTATTTTTGTTTCCGTCCTGCGCCTCCCGTTTTAGGGCCATTCTTGGCCACTTGATTTACGCAATAGTTTTTTTTTGGATTCGGGCCCTCTCTCACCCTTTGTTCTCAGCTCCTGTGGCCGAACTCGAATTTTAAGAGTCAAAGTTTCTTATTCATCAGTGAAGAGGGGTTGTCCAAAATTTTTCGTTTCCTGCTGCACATTATAATAGTCTCAAATTTTCACTTCCACACTGCTTTAGTGTTCGCTACCTACACCTTTTTTCTACTGAGAGCATATAGTCATGTTAAGCAAACTTTAATGACCACCAGCGACGTCACATTTCAATTTTCCATGAGTTCGAAAGTCATAGAAGTTGCCATCTTTTGCTTAGTACAGTATAGATGTGCATTCAACACGTTTCTAAGCACCAACCGAATGAAAAGTTTATTTTCGCGGTCTTTCCCACCATTTCCTGGTGAAAAATAAATATGTGGTCGGTTTTGTCAAAATTTATGCTCAGCACATAACCATTTTGATTCCCCTTGGAAATAATTAATGTCCGGCTCTCCTCCACATTTTCAGCTAACAAAGGAAGTGCACAAGATTAAGCTGCTAATCTGTGACGTGACTTATGTATGTATGATCGACTGCCTGTTCCGGAAATTAGAGCAATTCAGTGTTTTGCGTGCAGCTGCACAACGCGCATTTGTCTCATGTCAAATCATGTAAATTGAGAGCTATCCGCAACTGGAAGCGTGCCATAGCATGTCTCGGTTATAACAAATGGCGAGACTTACCTCTTGGGAACCTGCCAAGCGGCAAGACTAGCGAAACAGACAGTACAGGAAACGGCATTCACGATTGCTACTCCCGTGGACTGGCGCACCGCATCTCTTACGCGGCGCCGGAGAGGCGACATCCGACGTCCCTAGCGCTCAGCCACGTTGCGTTGCCCGTGCGATGTATCATTCCTCGGGACCAGCAATCGTGATTGACGTTCCCTGCATAATATGATTAGAGAGCCGATCCAACGTGATGTTACAGGCTATACTTGAATCTGGTGAATGGTTCACAGAATCTCGGAATTCCACGTCGTCTAATAACGCTGAGAAAGAAAGGATACTTTGGCAGTGTGGCATACGTTCCATAGCGCATTATAGACATGCCTGCACAGCTGACGGCGCCGATTCCATATCTGTTTTCATCTTTATCGAGTCTCGTCTCCATCAGAAGTTAGACCCGTTTTTCTCAAGGGACTATGACACGGCACTGTAGGGCGTGCAGGTAGAACACAGCAGTGAGCGTAGGGTATTATACCGCGGAATCCTCCCAATTTTTGCACAGGGGTGTAATTCCAGATGCTGATCACGATTGTCAGCATCATTTCGCACAAGGCAGTACACACACCGCCGCAATTCCGATGCATCCTTCCGTTGTCGCCGTGGATGGAAATCGTGTAATTTTAAGCTTCTGTATAGCATATAGCAGCATGCAATTTAGCCTGTAACATCATTTTGGGAAAGCTTTTAAATCTGGGACTGTCCGCCTAATTTCGTGCACTTCCGTTGTATGTATGCTA
>JARK01000574.1:8307-27380 GCA_000688135.1 Ancylostoma ceylanicum
CCCCTCTTTCCCTACCCCCCGTACGACCCCCCCCCCTTGATAATTTATCGACACACGCTTGACCCTGACTCACACTCATTCGACCTAATGCAGCATTGCTATATCAGTGTTGGTTTTGAGGTTTGATTGGTCGGAAATGCCTGAGTTTCATAACTTCGGTTGTCAGCTGTAGGTTCCAATTTATTTTCGGACTCCTAATTCTCTTTCTGGAAAACGACATTTCTTCCCTGAAAAATCAATAAAACAAAAGACCGATTGTATTTGCTGAGATAATGACTTCGAAATATAAGGTTTCAGCAAGAGCTTTTCGCGGTCCAACACACATTTCTGGGTTTCTGGGCAAAGAAAAAATCAAAGTGAAACAACTGGTGGTGTGAAGGGATCAGCCAAAATAATGGGTTATTTTGAACAATGTGTCGAAAATTCCTGCACTCAGAAGTTGGTCTACTTAGGTCATCGCCATGTGAGGGTTGAAACTGCGTAGTTGTTGGCTAGTTAGAGTGGAACAGCCAGTGAGTACGTTAAAGCTGAGAAATGCAGAAAAATCTTCCAGGTCATCCTAGCGCGCCGCACGAAGGTGTATTGTGAACTGATGAGAAACTTTTCACCAGTGAAGTTGTCCACTGTTCTCTGAACAACCAGTGTTTAGAGCTCCGACTCTCAAAAAGAAAAAAAAAAGAATCGTCACAGTCTCGTTGTTACAAAGAGTTGTGATGGTATTGAGATGAGTGCTCGCAATTACGAAGACACATTCGGTTTTCACAGAATAAAATGGTGAAATTAACGCCAAGATCTGTCAAGACGAGATTCTCAGAAAGTGTTCGTCCCACGAAAACAAAAGATTCCCAACATGGCACCTAAGCAGAAATATGCTCGGCCCCACAGGATCGGGAAACCCATTGCGTGTTCAGAGTCGGCGTTCGTAGGTTCCCCCAACAGGAATTAATGACGTTCCTGCTGCCTACATTTGAACCCAGTGAACTTGTCTAGCTGGTGCATTTGTGAAAGATAATATGAAGAATAAAAATAGTATCTACTCAGGGTCTCTAGCATGCGAACTCAGACAAGCTGGCTGAAATTTAATGAGGACTACCTGTGGCGCACCGTTTGTCTTGTAAAAGCAACTATGGAGGTCTGCATCAAGGCCAATAAAGACCACTCAGAGAACTTTCTGCAAAACTGATTAGTCATGTATTTGTGTATCAGAAGCAATGACAAACGCAAAGTAATCGTGGCTCACAGCAGAAAACTATTGTTTTTCAACATCGGCGGCCGCCGTCGCCAGCATCAGCGGCCGCCGTCGCCGGCTACGCAGGGTGCTATACTCCTCAAGGAGTACAGCGGCTACCTGAACTGTGACTGCGATGCGACTGGCCCTATTGTTCATCACATAGACGCACGCGCGTCAGTTGCGCGCATACTGCATAAATTGCCCTCACAAGGGAAGTGCAAGAGGCTAGGCTGGCAAATCGGAATGAAAGCTAGCTCGCTTAAGTCCTTGCTTGTCAAGGTAACCCATCATATATTTCATTTTTGCCCAGGGAGTTACAGTCCATTCAACCGGGAGTCGGTGTCGATGGAGGGATCATGGACTGATACGCGGCCATTTTCAATCAATACCAAGCATGCTTAATAGTCCACAACCGCGCAGCCTACCTTCAGTCCGTGAATGCATCAGCACCGACTCCTTTCTGAATGCCCTATAAGAAACAGATATGAAACCGCACTGCTATGTGCATTGCAGCACCCGTACTGCAGCGACAGGGTGGCCGAGTGGTGAGGATGCTGGACTGTTAGGCAGAAGGTCGAGGGTTTGAATAATGTCAGGTGCATCATTCTTGCGTTTTTGTTTTTTATTCCTTCTATGTTGTTGAAATTAAATTTAAAAGATTAGGACATGAAACCTACCATTATTGATGTACCAGCCATGAATAACTACATTATATTAAAGGTAGTTTACTGATTGTACAGTTGTTCCTCTAATCGCTATGAAATAGAAAATTCTCCATTCAAAGCGAAACATTATGATGCATTATGATCAGGCCCCAGCACTAGCTTGTCGTGGGGTCGGAGTGAAAACGAAGCCCCCTTTGAAAACCCAGGATTTTACGAAGCCCCCATTGCATTCAGTCGCAATGGAAGTTACCACGAAAGTTCACGAACAAGGTTTCAGCTTCAAAAAACTCCCCGAAATCATGACAACGCCGACTGAAGCTGTAGTTATAGTCGTCAGAGACCGACCGATCGGAGAACGGAAGCACGTGCCGATCCTCGTCGAAATCCAACGCGTCGGATCCCGACGAGCATCGATATGCATACTAATTTATTGTTCAATCGGGCCGGTGTCCGACACACTATAAATCTAAATATAAGGATACAACAAAAGGAAGAAACTCCGAACATGGTCATAAATCACACTAGTTATTTGCGAATTAGTACGAGCAAAGCAAAACTTAACACGATAACGAGTAATGGCAACGAAAAGCTCACTAGACTACAAGGAAACCCTAAAATAGACGAATACAAGTACAGTAACCACGGTAATTGTTCGACAGAAAACGAAAAAACGCGAATCCGCGTTTTTTTTCGTTTTTTCTCCATAACTCGATTCATTTTGCTCCTTATCGAACGTTCTACCTACCATTCGATTTGTGGGAACGAGCTCTTCAAGAAGAGCTCAACAGAGCTCTCGAATTTTCATTACAGAAGCTTCTACTTCCCACATCACCTGCGGGTACAAATTAGCGAGGGACACTCCGAGATAATTGTAACCTAAGGATATTTGCCACTTGAAGTGCAGAGTATGGAAACGTAAAGAACTGCTTATATTTTCGTAATCTAGAGCTCAGAGCGAGCATTTGAGTATCTCATTCAGTTATTTCAGGTGCTCCCCAGTTTTGAAATTTCAAACTTTGGAAATATTTCACAAGTTGTTGATTTTTCCATTGAATCGTGACTTTTGAAGTTAATGAGACCTGCCGTGAAATTCTGAATACATCACTCCATTTCTTTTGACATGATCCATCGAATGAATTGTCTATTGTCAATGAATTGTTGAAATCTCAATTTCGATGAAACTGATGTTCAAATTTTCTGCCCTAAACTCATTTTCAGCTATTTTGAACAGAGAGCGATTCGGGAGGTTTTCGAGCTTTTTTTAAACAATAATTCCCTTGTTATTCATTCCCATTCATATTTTCATTCCGCGCTCTAGACACGTCCCTGGTAGGCTACAATTGCGGCCTCGCTATCGCTCGATCGAGGATCCCTGGGCCTGATGTGCCCTCCGGTACTTCTGCACTTGTCAGGCACGTCTGCATTTGAAAAGGCGAAGGAAGTTTTGAGAAATGGAAGCATTAAGAAGAAGAAGATCAAAGAACTGAACAGGTTTTATTTTGTCGACGAAATGTTGTTTGAAATCCGATTTTCAGAATTTTTCGAACTCATATTTATTTTTCCTTCAAATTTTTTGAATTATTTCAAACTTTTGTTTTTTCTTTTTTTCTCGCTCTGATAGTGAAAGAGATAAAACGAAAGTATTTAGAATGAAAAAAGCGCTTCCAACCTGCATTTCACGCCATCAGAGCGAGAAAGGAAGTAAAAACAAAAGTGGCGGAAAAAGATTTAACAGAATAATTGCATAGATTTATATCAGTTTTTTTTGAAAATTTTTGTACACCAAGTAGTGAAAGCATCTGGCAAGACTCGTTGCATCGATCTAATATGGTCTAATTGTATCCACTGGTAATTCTCTGGTCGTGGAGTCCATTAATGCTTCCTCTTTGTAGGGAAAAAGTTGTAACACCGCACAATAAGCCCACTTTTCGGACTTGATAATGCTTTGGAAAAGAACGGAACCCAACACGAGTATCCCAGAACATTCGATGAGTCACTCCTACGAATTCATGAATTTCAGAAACGATTTTCACATTTTCACAACTGTTTCAAAGAAAAAGCAATTTGTGAGGATTCTGAGTTTTTTCCAAGCATTAATCCCCTTCTAATTCATTTCCATTCATATTCTCACGCCGCGCTCTACCCACATCCGTGGTAGGCTACAATCGCGGCCTTTCTATCGCTCGATCGACGGATCGCTGAGCCCCATGCGCCCTGTGGTACTTTTGCACCTCTTGGGTGCAAAAGTCCATTCAAAAAGGCGAAGGGAATACATAGAAATGGAAATATGATAGAAAACTTAGAAAGTTTAAAGGTTTCACCTCATCGAGGAAATACGATGTGAAATCTGATTCCCAGAGTTTTTCGAGTTTGTTGTTAGAAAAACTCACGAGTAATTCTGAAAATCGGATTTCAAACAATATTTCCTCGACAAAATGAAACCTGTTCAGTTCTTTAATCTTCTTCTTCCTAATGCTTCCATTTCTCAAAACTTCGTTCGCCTTTCCAAATGCAGACGCGCCTAACAAGTGCAGAAGTACCGGAGGGCACATCAGGCCCAGGGATCCTCGATCGAGGATAGCGAGGCCGCAATTGTAGCCTACCAGGGACGTGTCTAGAGCGCGGAATGAAAATATGAATGGGAATGAATAACAAGGGAATTACTGTTTAAAAAAAAACTCAAAAACCTCCCGAATCGCTCCCTCTTCAAAATAGCTGAAAATCAGTTTAGGGCAGAAAATTTGAACATCAGTTTCATCGAAATTGAGATTTCAACAATTCATTGACAATAGACAATTCATTCAATGGATCTTTCAAAAGAAATGGAGTGATGTATTCAGAATTTCACGACAGGTCTCATTAACTTTAAAAGTCACGATTCAATGGAAAAATCAACAACTTGTGAAATATTTCCAAAGTTTGAAACTTCAAAACTGGGGAGCACCTGAAATAACTGAATGAGATACCAAAATGCTCACTCTGAGCTCTAGATTACGAAAATTTAAGCAGTTCTTTACGTTTCCGGCATACTCTGCACTTCAAGTGGCAAATATCCTTAGGTTACAATTATCTCGGAGTGTCCCTCGCTAATTTGTACCCGCAGGTGATGTGGGAAGTAGAAGCTTCTGTAGTGAAAATTCGAGAGAGCTGTTGAGCTCTTCTTGAAGAGCTCGTTCCCACAAATCGAATGGTAGGCAGAACGTTCGATAAAAAGCAAAATGAATAGAGTTATGGAGAAAAAACGAAAAAAAAAACGCGGATTCGAGTTTTTTTTTTTGTTTTCTGTCGAACAGTTACCGTGGTTACTGTAGATAACGGCGAATGAAGAACAAGCTGATGTTAAAGGACCGTGTTAGCGATAGAGCGCGGCAGAACAACACAGTTCGTAAGTTGTGGAAAATCGGAGAAGTTGATAAACACTGGTAATACAAGCGCATGAGTGGCACTTTGTGGGGTGTTTTATAGCAAATGGAAAATAGTACAGGTGCATGAAAAATGGATGGAAACTTATGCGTTCTGCAGGAGAAGTATGCTCATGACAGGCTGAGCTAGGACTCAGCCTGTCCTTGATAAGCTGGCCAATTTACCGAGCATACAATTTCTTAGTTCGCATAAGTTTAGCCTCAATTTTCAAACACTTATTGTAAGTATGCAAGCGCTTCTTCACTTCAAATTTGGTGTCAATCCGTGAAGTCTTGAGTTGGCTATGGCCTTGCGTCTCTACAATCATGCACTAAACAGCAAGCGCGCCTCTCCCACTGCTCCTTCATGATCCTGCGCCCGCAGCGTTTCCGCCTCGCACCCCATACGAAGCCCCCTTTGCTTTTTGCCCTTCTTACGAAGCCCAGCTTGCCCAGTGACAAGCCGCGCCGGGGCCTGATTATGATGCGAGTGAGAAAAAGTTTGAGTTATAATCCCGAGAAGTGGCAATGTGATGAAAATTTCCAACATGGTCTAATGCAGGTGGCTGTGTGTTCGGCTGGGTTCTGATTCGTGATTGTCCTCTACAACTGAAAATCTTGTCAATAAAGATAGGTTTGATGTTTTAATCCTTTAAAGTTAATTTCGACAACAAAGAAGGAATAAAAAACAAAAATGCAAAAGGGATGCACATGACGGGATCCGAACCCTCGACCCTCTGCCTAACAGTTCAGCACCTTCCTCACTCGGCCATATCTGTTTTTTCAGCTCCCTGAGCAAAAATGAAATATATGGACCTTGTCAAGCAAGGATTCAAGCCAGATAGGTTTCATTCCGATCTGCCTGCCTGGCCTCTTGCACTTCCCCTGTCAGTAGTTATCGCTCGATCTCGATGTGGTTACCGCCATTGATCTACGGATCCGCATAACGGAATACATCGTTAAGGGGGTTCACACAGCTGTGATTATGCCACAAGGGGTTTTTTGGTCAGGGAGCAAACATTATCCGATGGATGCAACCTCGGACATCTGGTGGAAGCTGGTTTATCTACGCAGTAGTAATATGTTTTCTCTTGCGAACTATCGTACCACTATATCCTCTCAGCAAATTCCAGATACCTTCTGAGGGTTGCTGTCTAGTGAATTGCGATGCTTAATTCCGTATAAAACGTTTATGTCAGTCAAATGCAGCAGCTCCTAGCCATTCCTGACGAAAAATACAAATTTTGTATAGGTTTATTTTAAGTCGTTTATTATTATTAATTTTTAAATAACTATCATTAAATATTTGACTAAATATTCAATAAATTATCCGTCTGGACCCCTGAAACGGCGAAGACCCCACATTATTCCCAGGCCTCCTCCCTCCCGCCCACTTTGTGCATGCGCCTTTGGCTGTTATTGGTAGATTTTACTCGTCACAAGGCCATCTCAATGTAAACCTTAGCGCATCCGTTATGAATTGATAACGTAGCATAGAGAAAGAGCATGTTATCAAACAGGAATTGTTGTGAATAATAAGACGGGTGGCTGAGTAGATGAAGCAGCGGATTCTTGGTCATTGATGGGCAATGGAAAGGCAAGTTCAAATCCTCTTACAACGAGTCTGCTTCTCCAATTTCTGACAGTTTTTGATGATTTGCTGTGGCTGCACTACTCTGATGGATCGTTATAATGCACTCACCCCGGAGCTACTGTTTTAGCATTCCACCCGTGCTCACTTACTAATTCTGTAACCCTCCCATAGGCGCGACCTCGTGACGATACTTCTTTTTCAACATATTGCCATGTGATGGTGTGGTCCACTTTTCTGACTCGCTGGCGCCACTTGGCCCTATCGTGCGCGTGGTCCAAGTGGATGCCAGCTAATTTCAATTCGGTGTGGTGTGTGTCGAGCCATCGTTGCTTCGGTCGTACATCTGGGCGCTTGCCGGGTACGCCGAGGTTGAGGGCGATTTCACATGGAATAGTGTCATCCGCGCGGAGAACATGCCCGTGTCATCGAAGACATGCCTCTAGGAGCTTGTCTGCAATCGCTGCGATGCCGAACCGCTGCCAAATATTTTCGTTGCAGATGTGGTCGTACTATCGGCCATCCAGAGCAACATCTTCATTTCCATGACGCCGAGACGACGTTCTACTTTTTTGTTGGAGGCCAGCACTCGGTTGCATACAGCGCGACGGATAACGGCTCGGCAAAGTTCTGACTTTACTAATGTTTTTGATCACCTTGATCACCTTGACTCCCGTTGATCGTCGGGTAAACCGAGCGGAATTTTGGAATTTTCAAAAAAAATTTGGAATTTTCAAGTGTTAGGAAACATTTGTGAAAAGTTTTCGAACCCAAATTTTTACAGTGGCTGTATGGAAACCATTCACGGGTTTTTTGGGGTAAAAAACGAATTCTAATGTTTGGTGTATTTATATGGTAAGATTATAAGGAGTGATTGGAACAAAGCAGTTTCTCGCAAAGTGGTCGACGAATGAAGAGGTACTTGGTTTCTGCAAGGGCGATATGCAAAAAGCTTGGCATTCTGCTCACCGTCCTACCAAATGTATCCATGCGATCTTACGTTTCGTTTTTCTTGCAGAAGAATCCACAATCAGGTACTCTCCGAAGTGCTGTAAAAATTAAGGGATAAAAATATCACACGAATTGCGCTCAAAATCCCTTAATACCTGTTTGTAAGTGAGAAAGATGACGCGGCAGTATTCAAAAGCATCTTTCGAAAAGATATAAAAGTGAATGAAAAAGTGCAAAAACATTGGCGCTAACAGGATTCGAACCCTTCACCTTTTTCCCAATGAACGACACACTTGCCACTGCACCACAGTCGATGTGGTTGATGCTGTTTTATCATTCTCTACAAAGCCTCTTCCCTTCCGATATTTGAGAATTTTCCCATATTGCCTACCTTTTCCACCGCCGTTTCCACCCACTCTGCTCCCCCTTTCCCTGTGGAATCTCTCCAGCTATTTTTCTCAACCAGGCGTACCATAAGACTCGTTTTTCACAGCAAAAACGGAAAAAAAATCGCTGTAGCTCAAAACGGGGAACCCCGCAGCAGGTAAGGGATACAGATTTGGAATCAGTGTCAGAAACTGCATATGATGGTGGACATAATATTAGGATTGGCTGGGCTTCCCTAGTATCCTTCCCTCGTCAGTAGAAAAAAAAACGAGATGACTATCTAAAATATGAAGTCTATCGTCTCCTACATAGAATGTACAATAGTTAGAATATCTTAGAATATCACAACCATCGGGAATAGTAAAGATCAGAACTCTTGGAGAGTACAACAGTAGACCTTTAGCTGATGTAAAATGTCATCTGTAGCAATATGGAAAAATTTTCCAAAAAAAAAAACTGACATGAGTTGATCTTAGCAAACGAGTAACAAGCTTATGGACGAAGAAGCTATTAATAAGCGATCTATACACGTCGGACTTCTATGACCCTATAATTTAAGGTGATCTCAGATACTACCAGAAATTTTCCGTTTTCTGTTTTACGCTTTCCGCTTTGCTGCCATTTTTCCACTTCCGTTTTCAGTTTTACGTTTTCCGGGATTTGAAATTTTACTTCCGCACATCCCTGCTACCGGACCTTCAGTTGGACTCCGCCTCCAGGCAACAACTGGCAATGTTGTTGCACCGGGCTCCATCCCAACAGTATCGAAGCGAATCAACTGTACATACGATGGGTAAATGCAAGGACATGTAAAATGGGATTCCCCCTTACTGGGAGAAGGAATATGACTACCGTTGTACTACCAAGTGTCGTTTATTGAATTTATTGATTTCTGTTCTTGTCGATGGTTCGGCAGAGACACGTTTGGGGTTTTTCAATACGCCGAGCACAGAAGTAATAACTATAGATCCTTTACCGCTTCCGGGAAGGGACGGATGATGGAGTCTCTAACAGGGTAATCAAAGACGTTAGCACCCAAATATTGCAAATAGTGGTTCTTCCATAAAATTCTCACTAGGTTTATCGCTCACGTACAGATGAAAAAAGCCACTTAGGGTCGTTAACATGCTGCTCGCCAATTTCATGAGCATTTTGATGAATTAATCAACAATAGAAATTGTCCTCATTATTGTAAAGTAGCCGAGGCAATAAAAGACATGAGCGGAGCTGGGTATGCCGTCTAGCATAATATATAAAATGGAATCCGAAGGAATCAAGCTTTTGAATGCATAACACATGAGAAAAATTCATTTATTTCAAAGAAAATCTCTGCAGGATGGTAGGTGAGCAAATTCGTTCACTACGACCTATACAAAACAGGTGTTTCCAAATCTCAGTACAGAACCTCTGAGAAGCGAACAAAATTCGAGGCAGTCAAAATACAGGCAGCTTATTCTGAGTTATTACAATTACACAAGTCACTGAGTATCACCCGTCTCAGAGAAAAACTGTCATAACTGCATGAGCTCAGCGAGGAACAGTTTGCTGTCAACACTGTACTATTGACACTCAGGATAAGCAGAAAGTAATAAATTATGAGAACAATAGGGACAGCAACAAAAAACCTCCAGCTAAAAGCCTGCTTCTGCCAGCTGTTTTGCTAAACCGTAGTCGGGATGGTCTCGAACAGAATTTACAGCAAGCTTTTTATCGTTGCGCGGAGTAAGCAGCTGCCTTGGTAAGTAGTTCAGCATAGTATTTTCGACCACCTTAAACCAAGCCATAAATTATCCACGAGCAAGTGCATCATATGGAAATCTGGAATTCTATTTTCATATTATCTAGAATGTGTTATGTAAAGCACATGAAGAACTAAAGCTCATGTCTAAGGAATCGTATCAGATTAGGTCTGTCCCCCTTGGCAGGCAGCTGGGCACGAATATCGGATCCGTTCCTCACCATAACATCATTTTTTGAAATACTACGATATGTACACAGCAGATACGGTACCTCCCAGAACCTCCAGGTTTTGCAACGGAGGCTTGCTTGAGGTGTTGAATACGAACATAATATCCATAGTGTATCGTAGCCCCATTTTTTTTAGCACCACTGCAGGAACTTGGAAAAATGCGAATTTTGGATATAAAATGGCCCTTTCATGAAAAAACAATTAAGGTAACGATCATCAGGGTCTAAAATGACCCTCATGTAAAATCGAGAAATCTGTGATAAACCATATAGCACCTATTTCAACCATACAAAAGTAGGATGAAGAAAAAAATAATATATACCTTACTTATGTCCAACACCCCAAATGATTTCTATGCCAATTACTGTTGGAGCCGATTTTCCGAAATTCCGTGGAAGTATGCCGTCACGTATCACTTGTTTTCGGAAGTTCCGCCGAAGTACCGCGAAAATTCCGAATAGAGACGCATAGAAAAGATCATTTTCGGAACTTCCGCAGAGCTCTAAGCCATAATTCAAGTAAACGGGTAAGATCGAGCAACATGGATCCACAAACAAAGTCGCGCGTAGTGTGCGCCTTCTTTCTTCTCTTGCTCTTGTTCTTCTTCTTCCTTAGCGTTTGTTCTATTCGGTGACGGGGTCCGCTTTCTTGATCATTTGACGCCATATTGCTCTATCGTGCACCTGTTCTGGGTGGACGCCCACATGATTAGTCGGCATGTAGTTTGTATAGCCATCGTTGTTTCGTTCGCCCTTTTGGTCGTCTTCCCGGTACTTCGAGATCGAGACCTACTTCGCCGATGTTGTCTTCGTTGGCGCGCAGAACGTGACCGTACCATCTAATGCGAGTTTTGCGAAGTTTGTCGGCAATCGGGGTGATGCCGAACCGCTCTCGAATCTTCTCATTGCCAATGCCGCTGCACGCGTGATACCCGCCCTCCATCGTAACATTTTCGTCTTAATCACACTTATTCGGTGTTCTACTTCCTCGGTGGCCGGCCAGCATTCTGCACCATACAGTGCCACGGATCGAACGACTGCTCGATACACCTTTATCTTGAAACGATCCAGGGTATTTTTGTCGCACAGCACTCCAGTCATCGAGCGTCAACGACGCAGCGTTGATGAAAGCGACAACTCTATGGGTTAGGTTGCCATCAGCTGAGAGTGTTGAGCCGAGGTACTTGAAGTAGTTGGTTCTACGAAGGTCGTTACCATCATCTTGAATGGTGGAAGGCTCGTCAAGATTGATCGTCATATATTCAGTCTTCCTGACGTTTAGCCGAAGACCGAACCGGGCTAGACGTTCGCTCCAAGTCTGCTTCTGTCGCTCAAGGTCCTCTTTTTGTTCATGACGCAGCATGTCATCTGCGTATAGCAGAGTCCATGGTGCCGGTGTCTGGAGGTCTCTCGTTATAACATCCATGGCGAGGACGAAGAGGAGCGGTGAGGGGATGACCCTTGATGCATGTCCACGGAGGAATGGGAATTCTGCCGACGTACTCGCGGCCGCTCGGACTCGACTCCTTGGGTCCGCATAAAGGATCCTGACCCATTCGATAAGCTCCTCACGGACTCTGTGCCAATGCAGTGCGTACCAGATAACTTTGTGTGGAACGCGGTCGAAGTCCTTTTCCAGATCGAAGAAGGCTAGATGTAGTAGCTCCTGTTTTTCACGATGCTTTTCGACCAACAGGCGCACCGCATGGATCGCATCCGTCGTCCCGCAGTCGGTTACAAAACCACACTGGTTCGTCGGAACTCAGATGATGTCGCGGACTCTATGGTTGCGAATGTGTTCAAATATGTTCATGCTGTGTGACAGCAGACGTATCGGCCGATAGTTCGCACAATCCGCAAGGTTGCCTTTCCTCTTCGAAATCGGGATTGTGGTGCCCCTCTGTCAATCCACAGGAGTCTTTTTTCTCTCCGAAGACTTTGTTGAAGAACGCCGTCAACCATTCAGCAGAGTTCCAATGCGTCGACTTCCATAGCTATGACGCTTCATCACCAAGACCCGTCGCACTACCTGGTTTCATGCACTTAAGCGTGATCATGGCTTCGTTTACGGTGATCGGCTAGATAGGACCGTAAGTTGGCGGTAGTTGTGGAATGGACCGAAGGCCGAATTCTTCTGTTGAGATTCTCTCGGAGTAGTCACACTACCTTTTTGTTGCCTTCTTGCGGTCTATTATGAGCTGACTGTGTTCGTCGTTAACTTCCTAGAACTTTTCGACGTTTTCGTTCCGCAGTTGGCGAGATCTCGCAAGCCCTCAGACAATGGTACGGGCTGACCGCGGTACCAAAGTGGGGTTCGCGGGCTGACCGCACACCGAAATTTGGCTGACCGCGTAGCTTAACGCAACGCAAGCATACCCGTGAAATATACGTTGCAATTAGGAATGTAGGAACAATGGCTCTCTCCCATGCATACATATAGGAAGAAGTAGCTCGTTTAATCGAGAATGGCGATGAGACCAGAAATGGTCTCACCACTAAATGTCGCCGATCGAGTGGAGATCACCCCTCTGTCCCGGAGGTGTGGATAGCACTCGTGATCCAAATTTTTGGAACGAAGCTCTCGCTCAGAGAGCTTTCGCATTGCTGTCAAGTAATCCGCAGGCGGTTTCATTGTGAAAATTGTACCATCTAGTAACGTAACCCGAAGTGTACGGATTGAAGTGTGGAAATGTCGGACATGATAATTCTCGAGTATATTTTTACTATACAATTCAAAAAAAGAAGGGTGGGAAAATATGTCCGATGTTGGTTCCGATAGGTAAAATGTTATTCATTAGCTTAAAACAGCAATACTGTCGTTTTAACCAGTCCACGACATCATTTCAGCGGGCTGACCGCGCACCGAGATCTGGCCGACCGCACTCAACTATTTGGCGGACCGCGGAGTTGGCTACGGTCAGCCAAATTTCGGTACCGCGGTCAGGCCGTCCCATGGTCTGAGCCGGTAGGTGAGGCGCCATCTTTTGTGTCTACTCAGACAATGCAACGGGTTGACCGCGGTGCCGAAATTTGGCTCACCGTAGCCAACTCCGCGGTCCGCCAAATAATTGAGCGCGGTCCGCCAAATATCGGTGCGCGGTCAGCTCGCAATAGCTCCGCGGTCAGCCCGCTGCTAAAATGGCGCCGTGGAGCTTACAACGCCAGTAATGCTTTCTGAAGCTAATGAATGACATTTTACCTATCAAGATGAACATCAGACGTGATCCCATCCTTCTTTTTTTTACAGGGTGCGCACAAATTATTGGCGCGTGGTTTTTCAAGCCCCAATCAGCTGTAGTTGAGCGAATTCAGAGGTCATGTTGTGGGTATGTTTGCTGGAACAATACCTACCGTAAACAATATCAAGTTTGCCGAGTGACGTCTTTCCTGGTCTGTAAAGACTTCGAGAAGCTTTCAGCTCAGACCACCCGTGACACGCAAGTGTTATTTCAGAAGATATTTTCAAGAATCTTCAGGGACAAACTTCCACCAATCTGTTCCTAACCATTTTGTACTACAGACCTTACCCATTAACATTTCCGAAGCGGAGCTCATAAGAATGCAAATGAAGTGAGTTACGTGGATCGAACTTCGAGCCAAAATTCAAGGAAATCACCTGCGAAACCACTTTGAACGAATTTCCGCTTGCAAACTGAGGCTGAACGAGTTTGCGAAAAGCATTTTTCATTGATAGAAGTGGGAGTCTTCCACGGTTTCAAAAAATCTGCTCTACTTGCTCTTCTCTTCTGAATATCAGTCCTAAGTCCGCAAAAATAGCAAAAACGGCTTGTGAGATATAACTCCCGTTTTCACCAAGGAAATCATTTAGTGGTCCAACCCATGGTAAGCGCATAGTAGTTGGGACTTAGTCTTGACCTATCTTACACAGATGGTTGGAGTCTACTGAGCCTACCTCAGGAAATCTTCGAAGGTAAGGAGCCGTGGTCGAGCGCGTGTCACGACTCGCTAACCGCGATTTGACCAAGAGGATTCCTAAAGCCTGTGTAGCCACATAAAGAGATCATCTGGGAAACCATCCACTGTCTACGGTAGAGATGGCCCAAACAAAGATACCTAGAGCATGGCTTGTGAATTCGATCAATCCTTCCTAATCTTATACGATTGGAACTCCAAAAACCACACGCCAATAATTTGCGCGCACCCTGTAATAAAAGAAGTAAAATGTATAATAAAAGGAGGATCGAGGACATCATGTCCGACATTGCCATAATTCAATCCGTATTCTTCGAGCTACGTCGCTAGATAGTAGAATGTTTCCTCTAAAATAACCGCCTACGAAATGTGTATTTGACACCAATGCGAACGTTCTCTGAGGGAGAGCTCCGCTCCAAAAATGAACCACGAGTGTCACCCACTCCTCCTGGACTGGAGAGTGATCTCCACTCGATCGCTATAATTTGAAGCGGAGATTAGCACCTCCTGTCACATCGCCTTTCTCGACTTACGGATCTGCTATTGCTTTCTAGACGTATAAGAATAGTGCCATTGTTCCTACGTCGTCAATCGCAACGTACATTACGGGAATGACTTGCGCCTTGTCACTACAATGGACCAGAAGTTTGGCTGACCGCGGACAGTACCGCGGTCAGCCAAATTTCGATGCGCGGTCAGCCCGCAAGCCAAATTTTGGTACCGCGGTCAGCCCGCAAACCCCATCTTGGTACCGCGGTCAGCCCGTTCCATTGTCTGAGTAGCTGCTTGCTGATGTTGTCGTAGTGTGCAGCCTTCTTGGCGGTCACAGCCTTCTTCGCTGCTTTCTTCGACACCAAGTACAGCCTCTACTTATCAACCGTTTTGTCATAGAGGAATACGTGGTACAGACGTTTCTTTTCGCGCACTTTAATCTTCACTTCGTCCGTCCACAGCCATGCTTGCCTGTCAATTTTCCGGCGACCTGGTTTGGTCGTGCCGAGTTCGGAACTTGCTTCTTCTACGATCGCTCTCGTTGCGTTCTCCCAGGTCTCGTCGATGGTCGTTACTTGTGGTAACTTTATGCGGGAAGTTACAGTTTCTTCTTTCACGTCCAGTTACCACCACGTGATTCGGGCCGGTCCACATCGTTCTTCGTACACCCTCTTTGGAGGCATGATTTTTATGGTGCCGATAAGTAGACGATGTTGTGTGCCCACGGTTTCGTACAGTACAACCTTCGCGTCGGTAACTAGCTTTTGATCGCGATGTCGTACGAGAACGAAGTCCATCTGGGTCTGCACTTTGCTACTGTAGAACGAGCCGAGGTGAGAAGGACGTCCCTCGAATTTCGTATTCACGATGACGAGGTCATGAGATTCAGCACATTCCAGAATGTGCTCGCCATCGTCGTTCCGAGTCCCGTACCCAAAGCCCCCGTGGCATCTGTATCCATCATTTGCCGTTACTACATGACCACTCAAGTCTCCTGCGATTGTCTCCTATTGTATCTTCCATAGATACTTCCGCAGTCTTTTCTTTCACCAGCATCCAGAATTCATCTTTCATCTGTTCACAGCAGCCTGCTTGTGGGGCGTACGCCTAGAAGAAGTGAAAACGTTGCTCTGCGATGGTGACGACGACGGTCATCGAAACGCTACACCTCGGCTGTCGAGTCCCGGAAGCGTTGTGAAACGACTATGCCCACACCGTATCTGGTCTTTGGGCTGCCGTTGTAGACTACCTTGAAACGTGTCCTATGTCATTTGACTTGTTATCAGAACATCTCGTTTCACAGCACACAGGTCTACTCGATGATGCTCGAGTGCTTCTGTCAGTTCACATGAACGGCATGTCAATGTGCCGACGTTCAAAGTAGCAATGCGCGTCTTGGCAACGCTGTGATTCTTAACGACTCGCATTCTTACCCCCCCCCCCCAACCCCGATGTTCGTAAAACATTGAGGACCCTCGCATATTCTTCACGCCAACCGGAATCCGAAGGTGCTCGTCGATTCCTGTGGACGCCGTAGCCTTTTTCCGAGAACCATCAGACATAATTGAACATACGGGTGTGACGCAGGGCCTTCATGGGCCACAGTGGCCTGTCGCTCTAGTACGGGAGGTCGTCGTGATATCCCCCTCCCCTGATGCTGCAAGGACTGCGCCTTAGACCACTGGTAGTGGCAATGNTGCTCGTCGATTCCTGTGGACGCCGTAGCCTTTTTCCGAGAACCATCAGACATAATTGAACATACGGGTGTGACGCAGGGCCTTCATGGGCCACAGTGGCCTGTCGCTCTAGTACGGGAGGTCGTCGTGATATCCCCCTCCCCTGATGCTGCAAGGACTGCGCCTTAGACCACTGGTAGTGGCAATGATGATGGCGAGCATAGTCTTGACTATTCAGAGTCTCACAACCTTATTATAGCAAACATAAGATTTCGAAAAAAACACGAGATTTTGAACCCCACCTCATTTCCTTCTACAGGGACTGCAGCGGAATGCAGATCGATTACGCCCTAGTGAGGTATCGAGACCAGGAAAAAAGTGGAAAAACGAGCAACACACTGTGTGTCTTGAACACAGCTTGGAAGCGCAAGCCTTCGACTATTCAAAACTTTAGAAAAATCTGCATCTCAAACGGCAAGGTCTCCTGCTATTCATGCTCATCTACAACCATGCCTCTGAGCAAGCGAAAATTTTAGGTAATCATTTTTGCCCGTTTACTAGTCCTACTCAGTCCTGCAACCATACAAAAAGTCATTTCCTGCAGTAATTTCGATTTCATAGAATCCATCACGAGTGGACGTCATTTTACTATCTATTTTACATTTTAAATTTTGGCCCCGGAGCGCATCGAACCTTGGGCCATGCAGATGGTGTATCTCGATGTCTTTCGTGCTGAATTTCAGGTGAATCGCTTGAATAATTCAGAACATGGAGAGGGGAGAGGCTCGTATTGGGGTCGACTACGAAGTAGTCATCAACGAGTTGGACACGAGAGATGGCGAACAGCTTATCTATTGTCTCCCCAAGTCCAGGAAACGGCAACCGGAAGATGTGGGAAAATTCTACGGATTCAACGATGAGCACGGCCAACTTCTGATGAACTACAGGAAGATGAGGGATCGTTGACACGACCACTTCGAGAAGATCTCAACTAAAGAGCTTACCCACTTTCCCATTCCTCAACTTCCGCCGACCCTTGGGCCTGTCCAGCCGATCACAATTAAGAAAACTGAGGCCGCATTGAAGCGAATGGAATCTGGTAAAGCTACGGGTCTCGATGATGCTACGGTGGAGCTGTGGAAGTCGAAATGCTGGAGTTCTGCTGCATGGCTGACAGAGTTTTTCAATAGTGGTTCTGGAAAACAGCTTGCCTTGGAATGGCAACGAAGTACGACGATCCCGATAAGGAAAGGCGATGGCAGCTTGCTGACTGCTCGAATTACTGACCGACCCGCCTTCAGTCCCACCGTAGTTGGAAGCTTTTGGACACGTCCTCGACCGTAGTATTCGAGACATCGTTAACATGTCCACCAATCAGTGTGGTTTTGTAGCCAGGTGTGGCACTACGGGTGGCATCTATGCTGCATGTCTCCCAATCAAAAAAGATTGAAAAGTAGAAGACGCTACACATTGCTTTTCCTGGTTTGGAAAAGGTTTTTGATCATCTCGCGCATGAATTAATATAGCGCGCTTCGCGAAACCACGCTGTATCCGAGGAGCTATATGTGGATTCTGTACACCCACAGGAGGAGTCAATTGTAAGCACCAGCCGGACCATCAGCGGAATTACCCTATCATTGTTGGCGTCCACCAGAGCTCAGCTCTTTCCCCTCCTCTTCACTCACGTTATGGACGCTGTTACTCGAAACCTGCTTAAGCCCACTCCTCGGAGGCTTCTGTATGCAATCGACGTCATACTTGTGTCCGAAAACAAATGTGTGCTAGAGAGGCAAACGCAAGCCTTGACCGAGCGTCTCCCTAGAGGGTTGGCTTCCGTCTAAAATTCACGAAGAGTGAGCACTTGACAACCGACGTAAACGGACTTGGCACCATAAACGTAGAGGCACTGGCAATTTATATTTTTTTACTGAGATGTTTCAGAGTTTTAGTTCGATTCTTGTTGTACTCGTCTTTGGCCCTCTTTGTTGTGATGTGTTGTTTTATTACGTGTGTATTATTATGTACGTCTCAATAAATAAATAAATTGACCTTTCAAGACCTGTACCTTGGATTAACGGTCTCGTTCGACGGCGGCCTTTCTCATGAAGTGAGTGCACTCATCAATGGAACGTGGCTGGAATGGCGCTCCTTGACCAGCGTGCTGAGCGATAAGAACTAATCCGGATAGACTGAAGTCAAAGATTTATCGAACCGTTGTCCGAATGTCGCGTTCTATGTGGCCGACCGAGTGCTGGTTTGCAACTGAAGAAGTAGAGCGTCGTCTAGACGTTATGAAAATGAAGATATTGCGCTAGATGGCTGCAGTCACTCGCTACGATCACATCTGAAACGAAGACATTCGGCAGCGGTCCGCTCCGCCAAGCACGTCTTCAATAGTGCGGCCATGTCCTCCATGCTGATGACGCTACTGCCTGCAAAATCGCTCTCATTCTCGATGTACCCGACAACCGGTCAAAAGGACGATGGCGCGACACACTCCACTCCGGATTAAAATAAGCTGGCATCCACCCGGACCGGGCGCACGATAGGGTCAAGTGACGCCAGCGAATCAGCAAAGTAGACCCCGCCACCACGTAGTGAAACGCTATAGAAGAAGAATAAAACTTCTTTAGATCGACAGAAAGCCCAGTCTTCTTGCTTATTCCAGCCTCAGTTCACTCCACGTCTGCTCCCAGTGTAGCACTTTTATGATTTCGTCAAAACAACTTACACCACACACACACACACACACACACACACACACACACACACACACAC
>JARK01000576.1:0-11375 GCA_000688135.1 Ancylostoma ceylanicum
GATGGATACAGTCGCCAATGATAAAAGCGAGAGACTTAGACAGAGCTTTCAGGATTTCGCGGCGGGACCAGCGCTCTGCGCTGGTCTCGCGGCCTACGAGTGAGACAGTGTTTACGAGTTTTAAAGCGCATAATGTACGGAGCAGGATTATCACTATGCGGTGCTATGCAGCTCACCCATGCCAAGTCGCGGCGGTGTTGTGCGGTCCACAGACGCCCGATCGCGGCGGTGCTGTACGGCCCACAGACGCCCGGTCGCGGCGGTGCTGTGCGGCCCACAGACGCCGGATCGCGGCTGTAGGCGTAGGAAGGATGTGGGAGAAAAGTGAGTCAGCACTCAGCATTATGAGAAACCCTTTGGTGCAGATGGTGCGCCGGAGATCAATATCTCAGACACTCGAGCGGTTGAACCGCAGCAGGAACACTCAGGTCCCCGTCCATTTTTTGCATTTGGGGGCGATGGCAGCACGTTCCCTCGCGCAGCTCGTCCCATCTTCCACCCAGCACGTGCCGTGTTCGCTCCGCAAGCGCGTCACGTGCGCATTTGCGTGGGCGCTCAATTTCATAAATCACAACTCGATTTGTTCAAACCAAGGTCGCTTAAGCTGCAGCTCATTTCATTTCTTTCTCCATTCTCTTTCTCTCTTTCCCTCCCTACTTCCCTTCTCTCTCTGTCTCTCTACATACTCTGCCTCTCTCTCTATCTCTCCCGTCGCTCTTTTTCTCTCTGCGCTGTGTTGGTTTTTCAAAAGTGATGTACCTAATGCAATAGAATAACCTTGTATTCCAGGTGAACTGGAGAGCACGGACGGCTGCTTTCAATTCTGGCACCACCACTGCGCTAGGGAAGAAGGAAGACTTGTGAGTTCCAAATTCGTTACATATTTAGTTGAACTTTAAGCAATCATGAGCTCCTTTCTCGTTCTTTTCTTTTATGAATTCTTCACAACATCCACGTCCCGTTCCAGTCACTGGTAGCGCTCACTTTCTGATTTGACGTGAGACAAAATGCGCCTTGGACACACGTTCGCAGACGCGTTTCTGAGTTTGAATGCGATTAGAGCAGGGGATTATCACTAGAGCACGAAAGCGGCAACGTTGCAGACCGAAGTTTTTCCATACGTTAAGCGCAATTGTAGCGACCATCACGCCTAATTGTAAACAAAAATTGGAACTTGATTTCAGTATCGATGTATGCAAGGTGCGGCACAGCGCTGCGCGAGAACTCAACCGATGCGAGCTGACTTCTCGCTTCGCAGTGAACGCCGAATTTCCCGCGTTGCCGCAGCTGCAAAGAATGTCCCCGAGCATTCCTTGCCACAGCGAGCTCGCAAACTGACGCGGCGCGGGAAAAAACTGTACAAGGACCCCCCCTCGCGTCATTTGCCGCAGCGAGCTCGCGCGAGCTCGCTCTGCGTTGCCGCGTCCTATGCTTAAGCATAAGCCGCGGCGCGGCGCGTCAAAACTATAAAAACCCCTTAAGGAATGCTACAGGGACCGCAAGATTTTTAGACTGAATTATTGAAGGCGTCACGTCATCGGATCGGTCTTCTACACAAACTTTCACCTAGGCTTCATTTAAGGGATTACTTGATTCACTGTTCACAAAAGTCGCATTGCATTTCTATCTCTGCCCCACATTTGTAAGGATATGGGGCAGAGATAGAAATGATAGGACATGGATATGGTAAGACATCAGTAAGAAACAAAGGAAGACTGTCAATTTTGGCAAGGAACTGGCAGACTGATCACATGCGACCCGCTTCCTCTGGGCAAGAAATCCTGGAAATTTCCTTACCGATTGATCAAGGGCTCTTGGGGGTGATGAACATGAATATCGTCTCCACTGTGTACTTCAGTCCCACTTACGTAAACTAGGCTGCACCTAACGCCACTGCCATCACACCGGTTTCCCTGACAATACTAACAGTTTATTTCATTCTGCAACATTATTTCCACCACAACCTTATAAAAACGTGGTTAAGGTAGAAACATAGTGTGATAGGGCATCGAATAACTCCTTCGAGTGAAGCGTAGGCGAAAATTCGTGAGGAAATTTGGCCCGATGACAAGACATCTTTCATAATTTTGTGACTTTTTGGGGACGATGTACATGATATTCTGCCCGCCGTTTCTTTTCACTCTGAAGCGAAAATCCTAGGTATTCAATCGCGTTTGGGTAGTCAGTGCAGTTGTTTATACGCGAAATTTCCAGGCGTTGGTTTGAAGGATAATATCCTTCTCAGGCAAGGATGCCCGGAGCAGTGTTTTGGTCTTGCGAGACTTGGCAGGTGTCGTCAAGCCGTCTGGCGATCACTTGCGACCATTTCCGAGCCTTAAATACCATTCCACGCGGCTGTTTTTATTCTGGATTCCTTCCTTTGCGAAGTTTTTGTGAAATGACTTAATAAAATTATGTCACTATAATATTGTCTCTTTGTTTGTTTCTCTGCTCCACTAGCATAATTTTGCTTTTTATTTGCACTTTTGTTCTTCTGGTAACGAAATTGTTCGTTTTCTTTTTGTGCTCTCATATATCATATTATTTCGGATGTTAGTCGTGTTTTTTATCCTAATAAAGTGAAGATTTTGTGTGACTCCATTACGGACATTTGCAATAAATCAGTTCACATTCCAGTTGTTGCCTTTTGGCATGTTCGGCTGCGTAAAAATCACGTTCTGAGCCGGTTTTTGAATCTGAAGCTGGTCCAGGGCCGAATTCCTCTTTCCAGCGGTTGAACCGCAGGCTGAATGGGCTACGTTCCCACACGGTACCAGAAAGTGGGTGGTAACATCATCAAAAATCTGCTTTGAACCGCAGATACAACTGCGGTTCAACAGTATTTCTCCTGGGGTTCAACCGCCCGAGTGTCTAAAATCGTAGAAAAGACTAGGCTACGTGGTCGTCGATGGAGTACTGTGCGCTTCAGCTCAACAAAGTGGGAAACGTCCAGATACGGTAAAGAAATGTTGTGACGAAGAAAGGGAGGAAATAACATTACACCGGCGAGTTTATTCATATCTCTGGTGATTGTACACCGGCTGTTTCCGCATGATTTGCTGGGGAACTCCATATAAATCGTGCTTTTCACAATGTTCCGCCGGTTTCCGGTTAGATTCCGGCTAAATATCGTGTAAACCGTGGGCTATAAGAACCACCTGCGGATCTCGCTTAAAGGCAGTGTGTCAGCTCGTTTTGGATATCGAGATGTCAACGGAATACGATTCTTCTCGACGCGCTGATTTCAATGATGTACATGAAATCCGGAAAAAAACGGTCAAGAAACCGTACTTTTATGGCAAAATGTGATATTGACATGGACGATTTTCCCTGACCGCAAACAAGGAGGAAGCGGCGAGAAGTTGGGAGTGTTTGCCAAAATGAACATGTCAGCAACAGCTATTATAGGCAGAACAAGTATTTCCGCGTTGGAAAACCATGCCGTACCCTCAGTAAGCTTCCATTGCGGAATGAAGCCTCTCGTCCAACTGGACGAGAATTTTGAAATCCTCGGCCAAAGATTCCCGTATTTTTCGGCGTTTTTGACGTCTTTTGGAATTTAAAGTACATTTATGTGCTCAACAGCCCGAATATGGTCAGATGATGTGGGATTATGACGAGCTGACACACGGCCTTCAAATTCTCGGTAAATTCCCGTGTTGGATCACGCATTTGGGTGTTGGGATCCTTTTGGTTTCTTTGTGACAGCCGTGAGGCATCTAATAACGAGGATTCGTTACTTCGACACAAACTACACTTTTTGCAGTACAAATCTCTTTATCCTTATCACAGTACAAAACTAGTGCCACAGCTGGCATAAATCACATTGAGATGGAATTTTACAAAACACAAAACCTTCGTTACTTCGACACAAACTACACTTTTTGCAGTACAAATCTCTTTATCCTTATCACAGTACAAAACTAGTGCCACAGCTGGCATAAATCACATTGAGATGGAATTTTACAAAACACAAAACCTTCGTTACTTCGACACAAACTACACTTTTTGCAGTACAAATCTCTTTATCCTTATCACAGTACAAAACTAGTGCCACAGCTGGCATAAATCACATTGAGATGGAATTTTACAAAACACAAAACCTTCGTTACTTCGACACAAACTACACTTTTTGCAGTACAAATCTCTTTATCCTTATCACAGTACAAAACTAGTGCCACAGCTGGCATAAATCACATTGAGATGGAATTTTACAAAACACAAAACCTTCGTTACTTCGACACAAACTACACTTTTTGCAGTACAAATCTCTTTATCCTTATCACAGTACAAAACTAGTGCCACAGCTGGCATAAATCACATTGAGATGGAATTTTACAAAACACAAAACCTTCGTTACTTCGACACAAACTACACTTTTTGCAGTACAAATCTCTTTATCCTTATCACAGTACAAAACTAGTGCCACAGCTGGCATAAATCACATTGAGATGGAATTTTACAAAACACAAAACCATCTGAGTTGATCCCTGTTCAAGGTATCAGACTCAGTCTCCGTTTTGGATAGGGAAAACCTGTTAACCCGTTTCCACTTGGATCGTTCCCGATCACTCCTCTTAACCCATGGGAGCATCGTTCGTTCATTGCTAACGAATCTACGGCGAAGATCCCTGCCCTCACATCCGAGGGGGGGGGGGGCAACCTAATCCGCTATCCGCGGCTTGGAATTACGTGCAGAACTTGGCGCTATTCTAGCGACCCTGCCACCACCACAGCCTACTACTCTCTCTAGTCTAGAGCAGAGCATTCTTGCTCGAAAACCCCGAGCCTAACTGGAGCCGATCTTACTGACTCGACAACCTCGAGCCAATCTCAACGCAGTCTTGCACTGCGGAGCTGATCGAACTCCATTCTCGAATCCGAGAGGGATCCATTTGCTCACATTGCGTGAGCACGATAGAACTCCAAACTAATTTGATCCACTGGATCAGCGCCTTTTATGCAGTGAGATCTAGGGGCGTGTCCGCACTAGTGGACGTGGCTGCACTCCCAGCCAGATGAATGTATCCACAGGCGTATCCGCGGGATATTCCTGATGCGCATACGCAAAACAGGTGCATATCTGCAGGCTACAATAAGCCACTCATTGCAACTTACGAGCAATAAGCAATTACTAAACAATATATGGATTCCCATATACTACATGGATCTTCGCCGTAGATTCGTTAGCAATGAACGAACGATGCTCCCATGGGTTAAGAGGAGTGATCGGGAACGATCCAAGTGGAAACGGGTTAACAGGTTTTCCCTATCCAAAACGGAGACTGAGTCTGATACCTTGAACAGGGATCAACTCAGATGGTTTTGTGTTTTGTAAAATTCCATCTCAATGTGATTTATGCCAGCTGTGGCACTAGTTTTGTACTGTGATAAGGATAAAGAGATTTGTACTGCAAAAAGTGTAGTTTGTGTCGAAGTAACGAATCCTCGTTATTAGATGCCTCACGGCTGTCACAAAGAAACCAAAAGGATCCCAACACCCAAATGCGTGATCCAACATGGGGGCCGAGCCGGTGACAGCAACGCAGTAATTCTCTTGTCCGGATCGGACAACAAAAGCCGCGGATGCTGGCAAGAAAAATCACGAAATGGAAAGCAAACCACGGGTAGCGTGGAAAAGCTACAAAATCGTCGGAGACTTCGCAAATGTCTGCACTGGACTGTGCTGGATCCAGAGGGACCGAGAGTGATGGCTCCAAACTCATTAAGGGTGCTTTGTAAAGATGGTTGAGCCATTCTATGCGGTGCGGTTCTGCTCGCATGTGCTCCCACTCACCTTATGGCACGGTTGCACAGTCCTAGCACAGGCTTTTTCAGCGCGCTTGCGTTGTTACTGCATATGTTGCAGATGGGGCGGTCATGATCCCCAACAACGGTCTACATAGCTTGAAGAATCCGACGCCAATAAACGTCTGATGAAGAGGCCTAACCTGGTCAGTAAGGCTACTCATCAGAATGGTGTTGAAATGTACAATCAGTTAGAGGTAATTGCTCTGATTGTTTTGTGGGCCACTGGAAGGCGAAAGCCTTGAAAAGGAAGCAAAACACCGGAACCGGTGCGTAGTTTCACATTTGGTAGAGGAAAGAAATCACGAAAATCTTGGCGTCTTAGCCAAGGAGATTCAAAAGGAACCAGTCAATTCCAAATTTCTGGATGCAAACAACGAACAAGGACGGATAGATGCGATGCGGTGAAGAACGCCTTCCATGAGTGCGCGATTTCAAAGAGGTCAACCCAAGCGACATCAAGCTACTCAAGAAGTCATGGCCGCATGGATAGATCAACCTTGCCAGTTTCTTGTTGCCTATTTTTTCCTATTGTTATACTCCAGATCCCCTCCACTGCTTTTCTCAATGTAATCAATTTCTTTTTTTTTAAACTCTGATAGTAATGGTTAGAAAGATGAAACCTGAGACGATCGGGGACACGATCGGAGGCCGGTTTGGGCAGGAGGAGAACCCTGTTTTAGTACAGCGTAGTGGGAACGCTGTTTTCCAGGGGACCCCCATGTAGTATATGGGAATCCATATATTGTTTAGTAATTGCTTATTGCTCGTAAGTTGCAATGAGTGGCTTATTGTAGCCTGCAGATATGCACCTGTTTTGCGTGTGCGCATCAGGAATATCCCGCGGATACGCCTGTGGATACATTCATCTGGCTGGGAGTGCAGCCACGCCCACTAGTGCGGACACGCCCCTAGATCTCACTGCATAAAAGGCGCTGATCCAGTGGATCAAATTAGTTTGGAGTTCTCTCGTGCTCACGCAATGTGAGCAAATGGATCCCTCTCGGATTCGAGAATGGAGTTCGATCAGCTCCGCAGTGCAAGACTGCGTTGAGATTGGCTCGAGGTTGTCGAGTCAGTAAGATCGGCTCCAGTTAGGCTCGGGGTTTTCGAGCAAGAATGCTCTGCTCTAGACTAGAGAGAGTAGTAGGCTGTGGTGGTGGCAGGGTCGCTAGAATAGCGCCAAGTTCTGCACGTAATTCCAAGCCGCGGATAGCGGATTAGGTTGCCCCCCCCCTCGGATGTGAGGGCAGGGATCTTCGCCGTAGATTCGTTAGCAATGAACGAACGATGCTCCCATGGGTTAAGAGGAGTGATCGGGAACGATCCAAGTGGAAACGGGTTAACAGGTTTTCCCTATCCAAAACGGAGACTGAGTCTGATACCTTGAACAGGGATCAACTCAGATGGTTTTGTGTTTTGTAAAATTCCATCTCAATGTGATTTATGCCAGCTGTGGCACTAGTTTTGTACTGTGATAAGGATAAAGAGATTTGTACTGCAAAAAGTGTAGTTTGTGTCGAAGTAACGAATCCTCGTTATTAGATGCCTCACGGCTGTCACAAAGAAACCAAAAAGGATCCCAACACCCATATTTGTGTGATCCAACACCCGTTAAATTAGGTCGACCGCCGGTTTCCGCCTAAACTCCGCCTAAATTACGGGTAAACTGGGAAGGTACTAGATCATGCGAAAATTGGCCCAACTTTTTGCTAGATCTCTCCAAAGCTGTTTGTAATTCTTCGCGAGGCGACAACGTTGCGACGATGACCACAACATGTGCAGCGCCACAGGTGAAGCTGTGTTTATACTTCGTCGCGACCCTACCGCCGCGTAGAAGTAAACTGTTCAAGAGCGCCGGGTCCTGCATGGATGCACACACAAGTTGTGGTTGCGCAATGGTGGTTGGCGGTTATTTTCACGATGCGACGTCGTGAATTCGCATCGTTTCCTGTCCATACTTTTTCCTCCAAAACGTGGTAGGCCGAATTCGCGTCGCGTTTGCTAGAATGCGCGACACGGATTCGGATCAGACCGTTGCTCTTGAAGGAGGAAGAATAAACAGAACGCGACGAAAAACATAGAATAGAAATATATGCAAGGAATACTAGAGAAATCTTACGTTCTAGTTCACTTTCACTGATATCGGTTCTTGGATGTGCCCCATTAAAGTCGTATGTGCATCTTTTGGCAAAACCAGAATCAATTTGAAAACTTATTGATTTACCAATGTTAAAGGCACAGAAACCACCTCGCTGTAATACGAAGCAACAGCTCCTATAGATAAGCGAGCTGATTAGGTGATTTAAGATGAGCCTTGCCATTGCTGTGGTGCTCTACTCCACTGCAACTACGTGTTAAACCACGTTGGGCAGATTTTTGGTTGTAACGACAGGGGTTGCTGGAGTTACCCGTGAAGCTAGATCGTGCTTCATCACCTCTATCCGTTGATCGCATTTGGTCGCGCATTTGCGCGTTTTCACCTGTGTTCTTGTAAATTCCCCCTAAATTTTCCCAAGTTTTCTGTAAATTGCGCCTAAATTCCTGGGGGATTCGTCACACTTTTCGAGCAATTTAGGCGGAGTTTCCCAGGAATTCAGGCGAAAACCGCCGGTGTGCAGTGACTAGAGATGACGATATGTGATGAAGAATTTCCGATCAGGGCCACCATCAAGATTGAAGCCCGACATTAGCTCGCCTGTCAGAATGGCAGAATATGCGCATTTCATAGGTAAGGTTTTGTATTTGGGCACAGTTAATGATTTTCGCTTGTTTCCTGATTTTCTGAGGGCTCCGAAAATGTGAATACTTTGAACGTTCTTTAAGGGAGTCCCCTGACTCCGTCGGTTCCGCCGGCTGCGCCAGCGCAGCCGCTGTTGCTGCGGTCGCCACAACCGCTGCTTTCCGCCCCGCACACACGTGACGCAATGAATAACAAACTAGAGAGAATGGGCATGAGAGCATGTGAGGAATATCGTGCTCCACTGATAATTCGAGCAGAAATAGCGACGAGCGGAGTCAGGACGAAACGCCGGTAGCGGCGATTATGGCGATCAGTCAGTACTCATTCATATTATTATCGCCATTGAGTGTTTTCGCCGGTTCTGGCGGAACCAGCGGAGTCAGGGAACTCCCTATCTACCCCACTTTCTAGCGTCCCGTAGGGGCGCTAGTAAATAAATAAATTTTCATCTCGAGATGAGGCTCTTATGAGGGAAGTAATTTGATTTCCTAGAAACAAAATTCCCTTCCAGATCAGATGCTCAGTCTACAGTCTTACACCACCTACTCCTGTGCCTCAATGCATCATTGATCGATCAATCGCGGCAGCGACGTCAGCGAGGCAGCGTCGCTAATCGATATATAACGGAATCGATGCCGCTGACTGCGCTCACACAGGGTGCTACAGTTCACTTAGAATAAAGTGGGATCAAGAAAACCGAGTGGGAACTCTTTTGCAGACCTTGTGGCTTTGAGAATCCTAATTTTGGCCATCGCGGCGGATCTCCATATCGATCAAGGAACAGGTACTCTTGCTCCATACCAAACCATTGGACGTATTATCGATCTTGTCCATGACTTCCTTGAACTTGGCACGATGGTTTATCTCTGCGAAAGATGAGTTCAGATGACCTGTTCCAGTTCTAGAGAAGTGGAGAATTTGTATCGCTTGTTGGCTTCTAATAAGGATCGAGCATTTCGCATAGCACCAGCTTATGGTTTCCCCCGAAGAACAGGTCAGGGTAAACAGCAGCCAGCTGAAAGTGTCTCTATCACTCATTAACAGACCAGTTAAATGAGATTTGCAGTAAAATCTCTGTGCCGGCAAAAGCGGCACCACCTTTGGGGGTTGTTTACTGTACATATCTATTTCTATATTGGCCAGACAATGGCCATCATGCCTGAAACTGTGAGATTAGTTCATGCGTCGCGCCCAGTTGTTGCACATTAATGTCATCATATCTACCACTGCACCTCTGAGTGCTAGTCGAGCGAAGAAAGACTCTGACTAAATTGTGTCTGAACTACAAAAAGGGAGCCAACCCCCTTCCGCAACCAAAGCCACCACCTCGTCCTATATAAAGATTGGTAAGGGTCCAGATTTTTCGAAGGACAGACCACAAGAGTCTTGCGAAATCATGTGCATCTTTCGAGTACTACAGCAGCTCATACGCAATGTTGTAGATGATATCACTTGATGTAGATGATATCGATAATGCACAGTTGTCGAGCGCTAAGCGGTTTAGGATGTCATGCGGAGTCGCGAGACCCGACCTACCCTCTTTCATCCTCGCACATTGGGTGACTCATATCCCCGCTAGCGGTCTCGGAGCCAACGGGTGAGACAGTACTTACAGTTTTCACGCTGTGCAATATACGGACCAGAATAACACCCCACCAACTCGTCCACACAGCCGGTGGCCCGGCGCCGACGCGTTCATTCGTTCGCGTCCTCCACGTTGGCCCGCCTTTTGAGGCGCGTTTGTTCGCGTGCCACGATGGTCCGGGAGCTGCAGTAGTGCTCGTCCGCTTTGCCCTGGGACCGGCGGTTGCGGCGCGTTTGTCCGCTTTCCTTGGCCGGTCGTGCAGACGTAACGGTACGGGTCCTCCTTGGCCAAGCTGTGGTGGAAGCGCCAGGATACCAATTCGCCTTGGTGGAAAGGCTAGGATAGGAGACAGGTCCGCCTATCCGCCGAGCGAGGAAAACGCCAGAACACGAGTCCACAGATAGAGGATGGATCCATCCCAATCCAGCAGTGAGGATGGCATCAGGATACTGGTCCGCCGATGTAGAAGTGAGGAAAAGCCGACATAATGACGCCCGATCGAGGATGGGTCAGCGGTGGATCAATAGTGAAAAAAGCCGGTGGACGGGTTCGCCTTGCTCAAACGGTGGTGAAAACGACACTGTACGGGTCCTCCCTGCCTAAGGAGTGGCGTAAACGTCAGGATACGGGTCCGCCTTGGCCAAGCAGTGGCGTAATCGACAGGACAGTGGTGAACACGCCGGACAATGAGTGCGCCTTGGCCATGCAGTGAGGGAAATTAGAGGAGGAAATTAGAGGATACGGTTCCGCCTTGCCAAGCAGTGATGCAATCGCCAGGATATTGTCCGCCTTGGCGAAGAAATGGTGGAGACAGCAGGATACTGGTCCTCCTTGGCCAAATAGTGAGGAAAACTACACGACACCGGTCCGCCTTGGCCAAGCAGTGGTGGAAACGCCAGGATAGGGTCCGCCTGGGTGGAAAAGCCAGGGTACGGCTTCTCGTTGGCCAAGCAGTGGTGAAAACGTCAGGATAGAGGTCCTCCGATGGAGGATGTGTCCGCCGTGGACCAATAGTGCGGATAACGACAGAATACGGATCGACGACGGAGGATGGGTCCGCCTCGCCGAAGGAGTGGTGAAAACGCCAGCTTACGGGTCCATCCATCAGTGAGGAGAACCACACGGTAGGGGTCCGCCGATGGAGGAGTGAGGAAAGCGCCTGACTCAGACAAACCATCGCTCGGCGCGCGCGACAATCTCGCTGGACGCGCAGGTAAGGCACCGGGACCAGCGAGATTG
>JARK01000576.1:12067-27140 GCA_000688135.1 Ancylostoma ceylanicum
AAGGCACCGGGACCAGCGAGATTGGCGCGCGCGGCCAGCGAGATTGTCGCGCGCGCCAAGCGAGCAAGATTGGTGCGTGCGCCTAGCGAACTCGATGCGAACCCGAGCGTGCCCAGCGATGACGTCACAACCGGTCAATACCGTGATGACCAACCTCGACGGGAGATTGATGTTATTGAGCGACAGGGACCCTCTCCAAGGTGTTCGGGTGGTACATGACCACCTTTACAAAAATGCTCGTCATGCCCTCCCATCCTAAAGGTGCTAGCGAGTGAACAAAATCGGCCTGTCGACTACACGCATTTTGAAGGTGGTACCGACTAGCGGAGCCCCTCTGATGCTGCTTCGTATTTCATGCAGGTTTTCTTGCAGAGAGGGTGTGTTGTCGCGCGCGCCCAGCGATCGTCTCTCGTCGTCTGCGTTCTTCGAAAATCATCCCTCGTCTGCTCCGCGCCTTGCGAAGTTCTGCTCCGGTAGAACCGAGCGACTTCAGCGACCTGCGTCTTTGAAACTTCCTTCTGCTCCGCGCGAAGCAAAGCAGGGCCCGCTTCTCGCGGAACCCTCTATGAGGCGCGTGCGACCAGTGATTGTTTTTCTGAGGAAGACGAGTCCATCGATGAAGGATGGGTCCCACCGTGAACCAACAGTGAGGATAGTATCAGAATTCTGGTCCGCAGATGTAGAAAGGAGGAAACGCCAGGACACTGGTCTCCGATGAGGGATAGGTCCGCTGTGGCCGAATAGTGAGAAAACGCTAGGTTACGGGTTTGATTGTTGAGAATGGGGGTTACAATTTTTTCGCGAGCACATGAAAGTGTTTGTAGTAGTGTTAGCCCTACGTAGCCAGTCCGCTGTTTCTTGAAGGTAGCTCCAGTGCTCATTTGTGCTTATTTTCATATGACCGTGTTTTTTCCAACTCTCGTTCGCATTATGTCTTCGTGTCTCAATCGACAACCTCTACTTCCTCTGAGGTACCCAATCAAAACCTTTTCAGCTCGACTATCGCTACAGCAATCTCAATGTGAGTCATTGCGTGTCACTATTCGTACTGTGTCCGTTATCCTCTATATAACAATTCGCTAGCCCCCTGTGTACTTTGATTGCGCGGCTGTGGTTTGATGTTGTGGTCATAGAGCGACTGCGAAAGCACCGGCCAGAGCCAGCGGGCTGTGGTACTCGAACTCAGAAAAACCACTCGAAGAAATAAGATAACTTGAAGATTACCATGAGATCCTTAGAATTCCCAAATATTCTCTGAAGTTAGACGGGCATTTTGAGTGCAAAATATTCTAATTCCCGGAACCAAAAGGATTCCTTAGAATTCTGATTCCTAAAATTTCTCTAAAGGCCGGGAGACATTTCAGAACCAAGTTTTCTAAAATCATCGCCGTACAAACCTAGCAAATGGGTCGCCATCAGAGTTCGGCACGAGCTTACTAGGGAAGGATACTAGGGGGTCAGCGATTCGTAACGAGGTGCACGTCATCAGATGCAGTTTTTGATGCTGATTACGAATCCGTTTTCCTTATCTGCTGCGGTGCCCTGTATGAAGAGTTACAGCGGTTTTCCTACACAGATCTGCAGCGCGACACTTTTCAAGGATGTCTAAAGCGTCTGGTTCAGGTGAGTTGTGGCGCAGTGGTAAGCGTCTCTTTCCATAGCTAAATGTCCCTTGGTTCGATTCTGGGTGTACAAGGCATTTTTGCATTTTCTTATTCAATGCAAAATTTCATTGGTACAAACTACCAGTACTGCCACATTAGCTTCCCTCTTATGATTTGGAAATTTTAAGTGTTAGGAAACATTTGTGGAAAATTTTCAAAACCAAATTTTTACAGCGACTGTATGGAAACCGATCACGGGTTTTTTTGGGGTAAAAAAAACAAATCTTAATGTTTGGTGGGTTCACGTGGTAAGGTTATACGGAGTGGTTAGAACAAAGCAGTTTCTCGCAAAGTGGTCGGCGAATGAAGAGGAACTTGGTTTCTGCAATGAAAGCTAGGCATTTTGCACATTGTGCACCATCCTACCAAATGTGTCCATGCGATTCTACGTTTCGTTTTTCTAGCAGAACAATCCATAAGCAGGTACCTCTCGAAGTGCTGTGAAAATTAAGGGATAAAAATATCACACGAATTGCGCTCAAAATTCCGTAATACCTGATTGTAAGTAAAGAAGATGACGTGGCAGTATTCAAAATCATTTTTCGTCAAAATATAAAAGTGAATGAAAAAGTGCAAAAGCACTACTCCCAACAGGATTCGAACCCTTCACCTTCTTCCCAATGAACGAGACACTTGCCACTGCACCACAGCCGATGTGGTTGATGCTGTTTCATCGTGCTCTACAAAGCCTCTTCCCATACGATATTTGAGAATTTTCCCATATTGCCTACCTTTTTCACCACCATTTCCACCCATTCTGCTCCACCTTTCCCTGTGGAATCTCTCCAGCTATCTTTCTCAACAAGGCGTACCATAAGCCTCGTTTTTCACGGCAAAAACGGAGAAAAATGGTTGTAACTCTAAATGGGGAACCCCGCAGCAGGTAATGGGTACAGATTTGGAATCAGCATCAGAAACTGGGTATGATAGTGGACTTATTATTAGGATTGGCTGGGCCCCCTAGTATCCTTCCCTCGTTAGCTCGAACGAAAAAAGTTACGAAGTCCCCTTTGATATGTGAAAAATCTACGACCCCCCCCCCCTTTGAAGAAGAATAATTGAATAGCAGGTGGCAAGGGTTTGCGACCACGCCACGGCCGTGCCGCTTTTTCCTTCAGAGTATGAGTGCCGTGCTGATAGCAAATCCTCCGAAAATGAATGCGTGTAAGTGATGCACGAGTGACGCACACATCTAGTATAAATCGCATAAATAAGGCAATTCATACCAATCGCGTGCGTCTGACGCGCGCGCCCATATATGATGAAGGATAGGGCTAGTCGCATCGCTGACGCAGGTCAGCCTCGCGCGTTTTCGATCTCGCGGCAGCTGCACATTCCTTCATTGAGGATGTACATGCCTCGATAAGCAGTCCTCATGAAAGATCTCCTGCAAATGAATGCGTCCTGCGATGCCACCAGCCCTATGTTTCACATATATAGGCGCGCGTCAAACGCACGCATATAGTATAAATTGCCTAATTGCACTATGAATTGCTCTTATATTGACAACTTGCCGGCATACCCGGCTTCGCGCGAGTGGTTTTTTACCCCAGCGATCCTTCAAAAGGCGAGAAAATTTGTCAACAAACATATTAACAGGGCACAAATGCACATCCCATACGCAGACATGCACGCTCACAAAACGAATATACATACATCCACGAAGGCCCACCCGCTCACCCACAAACGGAAAACATAGTTATACGAACACAACATTAAAAAACCTGAACACACACACACACACACACACACACACACACACACACACACACACACACACACACACACACACACACACACATCTAGTACAAGCTACCACAAACAGCTTCGGACGAAAATGTTGGAATTTTAAAGGTGTTCTGCTTTTCAGTTAAAGGCAGCACCCACGATAATTTTCATGTCCAAAATTTTGAATGTTTTGGGGTCTAAACGATGGTCCCAGTAATTCTACGCAAGTTGTACCAGCAAAGGCATCGCCATTCTCGAGATATAACAAGTTAAACACGGGATCCGGGGATCCCCAGGCAAGTTGTAGCGGAGTGCAAATCAGCTGTTCTCTGCCACGGTCGGTCAGTTTTTCAGAGGTAATGTTTGTTTCTCATGCTCATTTCAAAAAGTTCCCCACTGTGATAATCTGCCACCCCCTACTTAAGTCGCCTCAATTGCTATTCGACCATATGATCCCTTGCTTAACTCAGAATTGTCAAATTCCCACAAATGATATGAATTTCAATTGTTTGGCTCTTTACACTCAACCATAAGTTTTCTTTCTTTCCATGAGGTATCTTTCCGGAGTGAGCATCCTAATTCCTTTTCTTTTGTACTTGTTCTCCTCCAGAAAAGCTGCAAAATTAGTCAAGTTCCCAGTTTCACCAAGGAATTCGTCGGCAACAGAGGCAGCGTTATCGACTTTCTTGATCTACGGCATCCGCGAAACTCGGCCACCTTGCTATAAAGCAGTGAATTGGTATTACCTGAAAACCACTTCACCATGAGTTCTGGGACAAATGAACACTTTGTATATGTTCCTCATAGCGAAAAACCTAAGATCGCGTCGAAATCTGGGTAACGAATTTTTTCGTGGGTGCTGCCTTTAAAAATCATCCCCGGGTGTACAGTGGGCGTCGATGGCGGTGACCCATCCACGGCCTCAAAAAGAACGCAGCGCGATCGCGGCGCTCACGATGGAGTCGTCCCTGCAGTGGTGAAGTCGTCCCTGCCTTAGTTTTACAATAGCGGTGAATCCACCTTCGCCTGGTCTCCGTCTCCTATAAAGAGGATAACCATCATTTCCGGTTTGGGTTTCCTGCAAAAACTCCCGAGGGTACTGCTTTGTGCATTTTCTTTCTTTCATGCAAGGCGAGTTGGGATTAAGTGGTCCACACGGTCCGTGAATCATATTTTTGGTCACTATTTCAAAAAGAATAGGGTCTTGTTCTGGATCCGGAAGCTCCGCAGAGATTGCGCTATCGATTTGGGTCGGACGAATCTTATCCCTGAGCCAAATTAGAATGTGAGCGTGGGGAAGACCTCTTTTTTGCCATTCGACTGAGTACATCCAGCATCTCGTCTCCTCATATATTTGGCTCTTGGTGATCATGTCCATAAGTTTACTCAGCTTTTGCTTGAAAACTCTCGCTATCAGGTCATGGCGATCAGATGGTACTTGACCTGCTAGAAGCTCTTCCTTGATCTCGTTCCAGTCTGGGTTGCTGTGAAGGTAATGAACAGATCCGGACGGCCGCAGGTCCTGACATATAACCTGGCATCTTGAGCATACTTGTGCATATGTCTCGGACTACCGGTAAACGTAGCCGGTAGCATGACCAGTTGCCCAATATCTGAGACACTGCCATCATTCGCCACTGCATCTTGCAAATGGATGTAATTGTTGGCGCGAAGTTTCTTCTGATTCAGTCAAATATACAGAAGACGCTCGCTTTCAATTTTTGCGTACATGTCAACTATAAATTGGTGGAAAAGTTGACGGCATCCCAAAATATGATTTAAAGATGTGGCTCTAATCATAATCCGGTATGCGTAAAAGTTCATAGCTGAAACTTTTCTATTGATGGAACTACCAGTGCTGGGATCTGTCTGCATAACATTAAAGTGGTATCCATCTTCACCTTCCCAAAATATTAGTGGATACTGGAGAGCATCGTAGGATCTGTGTGTCTCCGAAATGCGATGCAAAACATTGCTCCGTCTCTGGATGATTATATCACGCTTATCAAACTCATTTCCAACTATGACTATTGCTGGTTCATTGACTGTTGGAGCGTTGAACCTTCGTTCATGCTCACCTACTGGTCTCTTGTCAGCACGAATGACAACCTTGTATTCATCTGACGGCATTCTGTCCAGCGCTGTTTTGAACATATTCACTAAGCTATTATGTTGATGTAACATCCTCTGCAAATTCAATACAATATCTCTCCTAGTGCCTTCTGTGTTTTCGCAGCGCTGGTCAGCTTGCAGCTGTTCGTCACCTATGAAGTAAACCTGCAAAAACTTGGGGTTCTCATTTGGAGGGGGGAGTAATGACCCAGCCAAATGGTAAACTTGCCCTTGTATCTTGAATGTTAGCATGAACCCCGGCTCCTGAACTACTGCGGTGGTACCAAAAGATGTCACTTGAAAACATGAATTCTATTTTCTTATGTTTTGTAGGAAATGTTTGGATTCAGCAGTAGTCCCCGACATACAGTGGCGGCCACATATTTAGCACACCCACGATTTTGGCCGACAGAATTTTTTTGCATTTCTCAGCTTTATGATGAGCAATCAAAACCAAGTTCGAGTATGTGTTGAGGCACTATGAGGGGCTTCCTTTCTGTTGCTTAACACGAGCACAGAGTCGGTTGAAACTGGCTTTAAAAAATAAAAGTTCAATTTCGTCAGTTTTCCTGAATTCTGTGTAAAATTCGTGTATCTCGCTGTGGAAGGAAATGAAGTGGTGATTCAGATTGAGCATGTTTCCCTTCAACATTTCATTATAAATGCTTTTACTGGACTCTACGCACCGGCTGGAGCCAGAGACAGAAACAAACTTGTCAATTTCGTCAAAAATTTCATTTTTATGAATCTTGCTAATGAAGCAAGCCCCGGAATCTTCCTTTTAGTATCTGGTTGTCTGTTAGCAACACAAATCGGGAAAAAATCCGCGGCTGGAAATGCCTGGTTTATCCTTGGAATCGCCGCGAATCCTTTTTTCACCATTTTTTCACTCATGTTGATTATTTTCGATCTTCCCTTAGGTGAGAAACTGCTCATCGAAACCACTATAGCAAAACACGCCATTATATCGAGTATAAAATCACATTTCACCCAGATCCAATAAAGTCATCCAGGAGAGAAACTGAAACATTTCCAAAAGCACTGCATTTTTAGCTCTCAATGCGTGCAATCCCATCCAGAAGCATTTCCCGGAGCAACAAAGTTGAGGCGGGAAGGAGAATACTATGCCTTATCACATTCTCGAGTATTGTCCTGATAGCTCATTCCAAGCCTGAGATACAGATTTTATATTTTCATCAGTTGATCGCCCAAAATTGGCAGCGTGCTAAATATGTGGCCGCCACTGTATATGAAAGAAGTGGCTCAGGAGGTTCATTCAACGGAGGCAGCCTAACTTTCCCGTTCGAACAACACATCCCTCGGGGTTCAGCTCGAAACCTCTTTGCTTGGCAATGCTCACAAATTACATCCATTTTCCCGATGGCATGTTTTGGATGAGTCCTATAATCGCAACTCGGATTATAGTTAAAAGCCAACATCTTCAAATCGGCGCGATTAAGCATCTGTCTTGATCGAGCATTGCGTAAGCGGTCGCTTTCCAGCCTAGTCGCACGTCGTTCGGGTGCTTCTGCAGCCCTCAATTCAGCCGTTCTCAAGCGGTTCGTCTCAGCTCTGGTTTCATACTGTTCGGCTGTTTCAGCAGCTCTCGACGCCGCGGTCCTTAGACGGTTTGCTTCCGATCTAACCTCATGCTGATCTGGTGTTTCTGCAGCTCTTGAATCTGCAGTTCTCAAGCGATTCTCTTCAGTTCGTGTTTCGCGCTGCTCGTGTGTTTCGGTGGCACTCGATTCAGCCACTCTCAATCGGTTCTGCTCAAGTCTAGCATTGCGCCGCTCAGTTGTTTCCGCAGCTCGTGACTCTGCATTCCTTATCCGATTATCTTCTAGTCGAGCCTCGCGCTCTTCGGGAGTTTCGCTTGTCCTTGAATCCTGCACTCTTTTGGTCCTTGGATCAACTCTTCCCGGACTGTCTCGCTTTTTAGGTGGCATCGTGAAAACAGAAACCACACTACTTACTTGAAGGAAGCGCTGGCAAACTTTGAGGTTTACAATTACTTAGTAAGATGCTCACCCTTTGCGTGAATTACGCGTATTGACACGTTAAAGGAGTATCTCAACTTTCTTGATATACGCGAGGTTTCACTATGGGACCATGCACTGAACCTTGGTGGAATTCACCCGTTGGCAGGTACTGCTTGAGTCCGGAGTTTGGTGGATTATGCGTGGTTTCACGTTGGGAATTTCCGTATTCTTGATGGAATACGCTGGCGACACACAAAGGTCGAATCCAAACGTAGGTGAATCACGCATGAAAACACGTTAGAACTATCCGTGAACCTTGGCGGAATTCGCCTGTTGACAGATAAAGTTTGGTGGATTATGCGTGGCTTCACCTGAGACTTTTCCGTATTCTCGATGGAATACGCGTGGTGACACATAAAGATTGACTCAAAACGCTGGTATATCACGCGTGAGAACACGTTAGAACTACTCGTGAAGCTTGATGGAACACACGTTGTGATGCGTTAATCCTTTGTCTGGAGTTTTTTAGAGCACACGTAGCTACACTTCTGGGCTATGCGTGAACCTTGATGGAATAGTTGCGGTGGGACGTCAAAAATGCGTCTCAATTTGGTGGAACACAAATAGCCTGTCAGTGAAGCTCAACAAATTTCGTGTAGCTACACGTTAAGACTCTGTCTGCGTGATAACACGTTGACCTTTGCCTGAACCTCAGTGGATTACGCGTTACAACACGTCAAACAAACCCTTGCGCGTCTATTTGCAATGAAGATTGTAACAGCACACATGTCCCATTATATAAGCTCTGGCCTAGCGTGCCCCGCCCCATCAGTGGGCGGGGCACGCTACGCCAGAGCATATATAAGAGATGACATGTGTGCTAGTACACAATCATTATTGCAAACAGGCGGTCAAGGGTGTTTTTGACGTGTTGTAACGCGTGATCCCTTGAGTTTCAGGCAAAGGTCAACGTGTTATCACGCAAGACAGTGGGGGTTGACGTGTTGTGACGCGTAATTCATATATGTGAGTTCGATGTGAGTGGTTGCATAGTGATACTTGGTGTGTATAGGGCAATTTATACTGGATGCGTGCGACTGACGCGCGTGCGACTATATGATGAAGAATAGGGGCTAGTCGCATCACAGTCGCACGCGCTCGCATCTGGTATAAATTGCTCTTATGCGGGCTAAGGAGAAGGATTTCACTGCGTCAATCCAAGTTGTGCACTAATTGCGGATACGCTTTGATCACAATTGTCGATTGCTGACCAAGGTCGACGTTCTAGATTTGGATCAGGGAGTGCATTTCCATGAGATTGTTAAACGCGTCTGAGATGACAGTTTGGAGCAAACCCGGGTTTCCCCGTAAATGCTTGATTACTTTCATTCTCATAAATACACATGTTTTTCGAGTCCACTGCGCAGAAAAAAAGGTTGAACAAAATGAGAAAGTCAGTGTTCGTATCCGAGTAGTAATAGTATGCGTGATCAGCGTACGGGTGTATAATGTATATAAGCTAGTCTTTCTGAAAAAAAAAAAACTTATGAGAAGCTAAAAGGTAAATAAGTCGACTACTGCGGAACTTCTTCGCTGCAACAGCACCGAAGGCTGCTCAGCCCAGATTTTCCAATGCGCGATCCCACAAATCTGTATAGCGTTTTCCGCGTAGGCATTCATTCTCCTCATATATGCGTAAAGACGCTATGCACACAGAAGAAGATTCTCATAGAAGCTAATTTCTAAACTCGGTAGTAGAGGTAGATCTGAAATCGCGCACAATGCACGTTGTTTTCACGTTCAATCGTATTGAAAACTCCATTTGACATGTTTCACCTAGCCGTGATAGAAAAGTCGAGTCATAGATGAGTAAAAACAATACGTTGATTTTTTTTCGCAAAATAGTTGCCATATTCGTGTTTAACATCTCGAGGAACTGCAATAGAATGTATTCACGACCCAGTGCAAAACTACCAAAACCTCAATGAAATCGACATTTCGCGCAAAATGGCTATTCGTGTTCACCGTACTGAGGAACCCCAGTACACATGTCTTCACCGACCCCTGCGCAAAAATGGCGAAAAATCAATAAAATCGATATTTTCATACAAAACGATAGTCATATTCATGTTCAGCGTGCAGGAAAACCCTAGTAGGCATGTTTTGACCGACCCCTGCGCAAAAATGCCGAAAAATCAATAAAATCGATAAATCGATATTTTCATACAAAACGGTAGTCATATTCATGTTCAGCGTACAGGAAAACCCTGGCAGGCATGTTCTGACCGACCCCGGGCACAAACAGCGAAAAATCAATAAAATCGATATTGTCGATTAGTCGATCGATAATTCCCGGCGAATGGTAGCCTAAAACCACCGAAGGCCCATGATGGATATGTGTGCAAAGTTTGGTCCCGATCGGTTAACTCTCCGCAATTTCTATAAGGAACATACATACACACACAGACATTCTACTTCATATATACAGATAAAGCAGAAAAATGCCGGAAGCGGTAAAAGAATGCCGGGAGCGAGGAGCCAGATGAAGAGATGACGATAAGTGACTAGTTGAAGGGGTTAGACTAGACAAATGCACAACATAGACGAAGTGGAGATATGATATAATACAACAAAAAAAGACGGAGGAAAAAGGGAAAGAAGGGCGAGGGAAGAGAATGTGGTGTAGAAAGGATCATGAACGAGAAGGAGGTATGAAATTTCTTGAAACCAGCAGTCGAAGCCGGTAGCGATCGACCTTCAGCAGGATGATGTAGCTAACCTGTTAGTGGTGGAGAAGCACGTCTAAACACGTTAAGAAACGTACAACAAATCTTTTTCCGAGAATATTGTGGAAAATCAAAATCATGAAAAATAAGGAGGCTTTTGTAGAATCTTTTCAACGGAACGAAAGAGGAAGTGGTGCTGGATCCAACCATCTGAATAAAATTGGGAATAATTGACTTTGGAGAAAGATATTAAAGGAAATTGTGCCGAACTGGTGCAGATGACCATTGTTAAGGGTTTTATTTTCGCTGTAACTAAACGAACTAGGCCATTTTGCTATTTATCGGAAAGAGCAGGCTGTCCTCTAGCTAACCGCTTTGGTGCAATTGGAAATAATTAATTTTGAAGAAAGTTGTTTGATGAAAATTCTCTGGACCGGTGATGAACCCTAAATTTTAGGGTAAATTTAGGGTTCAGAGGAACCTTGAGAATCCTTCAAAAATCAATTAAATCCAATTTCCTCTGGCAGTTGGCAGAAGACTGGTACCTTCAATCTTACTACAAAGTTTGAGCAGGATCCGTTCAGTAGCGGCGGAGCCGTAGGTACTGCTAGGTACTTTTTCAGCTGCAACTCCTATCAAAATCAACTAATTCCGATGCGTTTTTAGATTTGTTTAGAACTTAGCTAATTGCAGCTATATGCCTGTTTACCGAAAGATCCATGCAGAACCTGTTCTGCTACAAGCGCCGACAGCAGTGCTGTTGGCGGAATTTTCGAATAATAACCTCACAAACTTTCGTCAAAATCAATTAAATCCAATTACCTCTGGCAGTTGGTAGAACAGTAGTACTTTCAATCTTACTACAAACTTTGAGCAGGATCCGTTCAATACCGGCGGAGCTGTGGGTACTGCTAGGTACTTTTTCAGCTGCAACTCCTACCAAAATCAATTGATTCCAATTATTTTTCGGATTTGTGCGGAACTTAGCTAACTTAGTTTTATCTAACGAGTGGATGATTATTAGAGCGTTCGCAGAGGAGTGAATGGTTATCTGACCAAAGTGCAGCCCCCGGGTACGAAGTCCACTTTGCTCATCTCATCTTCTACGAAGTCCCGCTTGCCTTGAGTCAAGCTCCTGCCGTAGTCTGGTCGCCACACAAACCTTGCCAAATTGGTCGCCATACAAACCTTGCCAAATGGGTCGCCATACAAACCTTGCCAAATGGGTTGCCGAACATCACCAAATGCGTCTTCATGCAAGCCCTGATTATTGCCTCGTCATAGAAACCTTTCACTTTTGCACTAACGTTGACGTTTCAACAGGTGTGTATCAGATCCAGAATGTACCTCGGATCTGGGCAACTGGACCAGCAACATCCATCGATGCCGTGCACGACGGAACGTAGCTCCTGGATCTCACCCGGATCGGCCTCGTCGTGCATTTCTGGATGTCGTTGGAATCCGCTGGATCCAGCCGACCGCGCACTACGATGCGCAGTCCGCCGAAGATGGCGGAGACATCCTCAAAAATCTTGGCTTGGATTGGTAGCAGCTGGGAATTCCAGCTCATTTTACGCCACCGTTCTGCAACGCGTACCTCAAATTTAGGCAATTGAACCGACGCATTCACTCCAGACCCGAAGCGTCGTATGTGCTTTTCCCGGAAAATTTGTCGCCAACATCTTTTCCCGCCATTTCCCTTGCCAAACACCCGGAAAATGTGTCGCCAACACATTCTCTCGCCTTTTGTATCGCCAAGCATACTTGTAGTCCGTTTTCCTGGAAAATGTCTTGCCAAGCAAGATTTTAACCCGTAAAATGTCTTGCCAAACACATTCTCTCGCCAAATAGGTCGCCATTACTAGAGTACTCTGAAGTTCAATGGCGACCTATTTGGCGAGAGATTGTGTTTGGCAAAACATTTTACGGCTTAAAATCTTGCTTGGCAAGACATTTTCCGGGAGAATGGAGCACAAGCATGTTTGGTGATACAAAAGGCGAGAGAACATGTTGGCGACACATTTTCCGGGTGTTTGGCGAGGCAAGTGGCGAGAAAATATGTTGGCGACACATTTCCCAGGTGTTTGGCAACACAAATGGCGGGAAAGGATGTTGGCGACCCATTTCCCGGGACAAGCACATACGACGCTTCGGGTCTCGAGTGGATGCGTCGGTTCAGTTACCCAAGCTTTGAGACAAGCGTTGCAGAACGGTGGCGTACAATGAGTTGCAATTCACATTTGTTACCAATCAAGTCCAAGATTTTTGATCGAGAATGTCTGCGCGATCCTGGGCTAACCGCGCATCGTGCATTTCGAGGCCGCAGAAGGGTCACCGCCATCGACGCCCACTGTACATAGTATAACACATGCATTTTGTTTGCCTTTTTCGTCGCACTCAACAGTTCTTGCATTCTCATCCACATTCCTATTTTCGACAGCACAACCTACATACTAGCACTAAAGCTCTATGAATGTTGTCAAAATTTGAAAGCTACAATGATCTTCTGAAGCAGAGTTACACCTGTAGAATACTGATACCTTCTTCGGAAGCAAGATTCCTACAAAATCAACATGTTACGTCAATAATGGACCCCGTTGAATCAGCATTTTACGCCGAATATCCGCGAGACTTCCGATAAGTATGAATATCCGGGTATTCGTCCTCCTCTTTCGTTGATAAAATAGGGGTTTCAAACAATTTCCAGTAATTCGTTGAGGTTGATGGATCACTTGCACGGAAGAGATCGGATACAGTTGTGGCGAAAAGAGTCAGTGACGCCATCTAGCCGTTTTGCTATCTCGTTATGTTCAGCTGCTCATAGAGCTTGAGAGCTCATTTTTTGATACTCAAAAGCGAACTTCAGAAACCATATTCCAGCAAGCAACGGTCTTCCATGCAGAAATTTAACTTAACGAGACCTCAACGTGATAAACAACTCCGTGACTTGAAGAAAAAAAAACAGCTGCAGGTATTGCAAGGTGATCAATATTGTGGTGATTAGGAATGATTCCCGTCCTAGTAATCCTTCAACACTTTTGTGAGTGAAGCAGTTGGAACAGAAAAGACACTCAACCCAAACCCAGAACCGCAATAACACGAAAATTTCTCCGCTCGTAATTTTAGGATCTTAAAGGAAGAAAAACAGCGGATAGTTTGTGTGAGAAGTGAAACTGGCCAGATTCTCCATCTAACGAGCCTGCCGGCGAAAATGAAGAACTCATCCAAGTAACGACAAAACATAAAAATTCTAAAATTTCAGCTTATTGGAGCTAAAACCTATGAGAACTGCTGCATTGGACCTAAAGCTTCAGCTACCGCATCTAAGAATAGTTGACTGCGCGAAATAGCTCGCTTCGGCGCCAACCCCGCTTAGATTCGCATGCATCGGGTTACTATAGCACTCTTTCCCCTGACGGCGGAATCTTCTCTGTGTTTCGTCTTGCAGATGAAGCTCAGTGATTTCTCGATCGAGTGATTGTGGAATAACAACAAGCTCTCCTCCTTTATCGCTTACTGAGAGTCGAATGGTGCCATTACGTACTAAATCGCGCAGCTCTCGAAACCCTTCCCATTGCTTGTGCGTGACATTGCTGTACCGTTATTCCTTATATTTGTTGAAAACGCCAAGTACTGCTGATGACAGCATGCGAAATTTGATACCAACTTCACAAGCAGGTTCTGGTTCTTTGTAAAAGAGGAACTTTGGGCGTCAATCTTCTAGTAGCCTGCAGGGTTTGTGCGCGGTTATCCCATCTCACTTTATAGCGAAGAAGGTCTCTCAATTTCTGAAGCCTTCCTACAACTTTGCGAAATGTTACTGCACTGATGTTGCGGGCAGGTGAGGAAGAAGGACCAAGGTTGAGGAATTCTAAGGTGCTGCTCGAGATTTGAGTGTAGCCAATCACTGTGACTCTCGCCTTCTCGGCTGTAGATTCATTTTCGCTCACTACACTGTCGGTTCGGTAGTTGGTGGGCATGTTGCTTGGCCTACTAGGGCGACTATCACGAAATGTGCTCAGAAGTCTGTCGTACTTTGCGCGAAGATTCGACTTAACCTCAGACCGCACAGGGTCACAAATTTGCTTCGAGCCACTCTCAATCCTCCTCCAAAGTTGTTCTGGTAGATAGCTCCGGTATGCCTGTTCCTTTTCACAACATTTTAACAACGAAGAGTACAAAACACGGCGCTTTTCTTTGATCACAATGTGGAGCATTGAATTGTACACGTTCACAACTTTGGAGTGATCTTCTGATAAGCCACACGTTGCAAATATGTCTACTTCGGTCGCCTGTTGAACAGGGAGAACGACATTAAATCCGAAACTGCGAGGAGACAAAAATCAGGCTGTGCCACTTATAATTCGATTAAAAGCGTAATCGAAAACACCAAAGACCAAAAGCTTTGCGCAGATCTCTTCAACTCGACCGTGCAGCCTGCCCTGTGTTATGCGAGCGGATTGTGGGCTATGACAAAAATCGCCGAAAACCAGTTTCGTTCAGCTCAGATCTCACTTGAACGTCGCATGCTTGGGCTTTCTTCGCGTCAACAGTAAGAGCATCATTTGCATAACTCAGATGTTAGAGTAATGTCGAACGTCCGTGATGCTGTTCTTCACGCCGACGGATTGAAGTATCGCTAAGCAGGAAATCTTTATGAGATGCAAGGATGGTCGATGGAGTTCAGCGGCTCTGCGATGGTATCCTCGCGACGGAAAGCGACGGCGCGGCCAACGTCCTATAAGGTGGTATGACTCGTTGGTTTTCAGAAACAACAACTGTGCTTTCGGCTCCGCTAAGGTCCACTTGTCAATTAAGGGTCAAGACCGATCGATGTGGAATTTAAGTTGGGACCCACGCA
>JARK01000577.1:9404-27134 GCA_000688135.1 Ancylostoma ceylanicum
GGGGGGGGGGGGGCCTCAAGACATTTACTCCGGGCTATCTCAGTGATGTTTCCAGGGTTTAGATTCATGAGATGCTAACCAACCAAACCAAGGATGGCTTGCCTGATTGGTTATCTCATAGACAATGTAAGGTTAGAAGACGCATACCGTCGGTTTATCGGTTTCTTAGCCTGGTTCTGCCTGGATATGCCTTCATGAATCCCAGCCCAGGCTCAAGAAGGCGGTGGGGCACATACGCGAGGGTATGCTCCAATGGCGGGATTCTTGTAATGAAACAAGCAAAATGGAACTTACATACATAGCAAGTTCGGAAGGCCTTATTTATATAAAAGTTGTTCGCGGTAATGAGAGCAATTCAAGTGCTCTCCGAGAAGTCTTGCAGAGCATAACTCTAAGAATAGCAGGAGCAAGGAAGGATGTAATGGATTCAACTCAACATGGCTGAAAGCAATACATGCGTTTTCCCAGCAAAAGACGACAACCGATGAAAAGTCGACGCGCTTCACGCTTCAAAGACTAGCAATTACATCCTCTTAACTGGTTTAATCTTCTCGCTCGTGTGACTGCGAAAGGTACTCAGTGAGCTCATCGGCCAAAATTGGGGCTGAGAAAAACAGCTGATGGAGAGTTAGAGACGTATGCATAAACAAGAGACGTATGCATAAACAGAGTTGAATTAGGAACTGCATTACCTCCAACATCAAACGATATGAAGTAGGTTTCACATCCTTAGCTGTTGGGGTCACATGGCTAGGATTGGTGAAACGATAACCACGCGAACAAATGGTGGTTGACGGACTGGTCATCCTATGGGGCACGTAATGTTAGGCGACATAAAGCGTGAAAGATGGCTTGAAAGAGAGTTCATGAATCCTAGCCCAACGTTCGCCTCATGTTTGGGATGAGGTTGTTTCTCCAAATCTCACTGAAAGTGATCCATCGGACACTATTTCCACACAATCCCATCATAATGAAAGAAGCGATTTACGACAATTCCTCAGAAACCATCACATTCTCTTATGCCGTTCAGAAGCATAAACTCTATGGGATGTTCCTTGCATTTGTGAAGTCGTCACTTGTCCGCAACGACAGTCAACTGCGGACTTCCCGCAATAACGGTGGATAAAGGGTTGGTTTATCCTTCGTCTTGGGATCTTTTGAAGTAGCAAACTCGGGGTAATGTTGAAAACTGGCAGGGTTTGGTGAAGACGTTTGGCGGTTTCAACCACGAATAACAGCCGTGAGCCACTTTTAGGCCTCTGAAGACGACGAATCAGTCGAAACGTCAGGCCAGAAAATAAAGTTTTCCACCTAAAAACCTGGTTGGCTCAGAAGTAGAAGAAATTATCAATGAAACATGCTCAGGTTTAGAGAAGAAGGAACTTGGAAGTTACTAGAAAGTAATCAGTGTTAATCAATCCCGGTAGTAGGATGCGTCGCCCATTCGGCCTTACTGTTGAATAGCATTGGCATCAAAAATAGAGGTACGCTAAATGATGTATGTTTCTGGAACAAGAAACCGTACCCCATTAATATGAAAATCTATTCGTGGGGTGCATGACGTTTCTATGTGTAGAGAAATGTAATGCGTAACATCAAACAAACGAAGGTTATGATTAACGGGGAGGTTAATTCATCAAACAATGGTGAAATCGAGAGGATCCTGGCGGAGAACGATTATAGCAAGGACGTTACCACGATATGGTATCAATTTTCACCACACTCAGGTGGAAAAATTCCAGTAGATTACGTGTGCTTTCCAGCAGATTTCGCTTATTTTTCTCCGAAATATTCCCCGATTATGCCCGAAAATTACACGTAAATCCCCGGAAAATAAGCGAAATCCACTGGAATTGACCCGAATTACGCCCGAAAAATAAGCGAAATCCACTGGAATTTACCCGAATTCCGCCCCAAAAATAGACGATATTTTTAGGGCGTCCGATACTCTAGCCTCGACGGTTGCGCTGCGAACGCAGCACTGGGCTTGTAGCAAAAATATTGCTCGTAAAGGAGAATTCTTGAATGTTTTGAACACCAAATCTAGCGTAAATTACTGCACGTGGGAGGAAAACCCCACCTCAGTGAATCCAGTTCACGTGCTCCGTAGATTAAGTAAGTGAATTTTCCTTAACTCAACTTGGAATAATTCCATTCATGGGGAAATCAGGCAATTTTTCTTTTTCTGTTTATGGTAAGAAAAATTTGTGAATTTTTTTTTATACTTAACACACCTTTGAAGGCTAAAGAGCGGTGGCAATAATTACTGAGAAACGAATTACCAGAAAAATAAACGAAAAATACGCGAAATCTACTGGAATTTACACGTAATGCAGTTTCCAGTGGACTTCGCTTATTTTACGTGTAAATTCCAGTGAAATCTACTGGAATCGAGAAAAATGGCGAAATTCCAGTGAATTTCGCTTATTTTACGTGTATTTGTTTCGGAAATAAATTTCCGAAACAAATACAGGTAAAATATGCGAAATTGCTATCAAATATATCAAATGAGAAGAAGTGTGATAGAAGAAATCAGATTCACAGAACAAAAAGTTGACGTAAAAAGATTGCATTCTCCTCGTGCTTTATACGTGTTCACCTACAAATGGATTGTCCTATAGCGCAGCTAACGAACCAGGAAGGAGCGAATGCTGACGTCGTTGACGAAGAATAACATTCGCTTCAACATGGAAAACCTTGCATGCATCTTTCTGCACCGTTTCTACCCGAAAAAGCCTTGCCTTCCAAGAACCGCTAGCTGGACCGATATTAATGACGAACAAGATGACCCATCTCGTTATTTTTAATGGAGTCGAAAAAGCGCAGCACTTGGGGATGTTCGCGTCGCTAATGAGCACTCTTCCCTTGGAACATGGTCTTTTTTTATTGTGCTGTGGCAGGATGGGTGCAATTTTTCAACTCCCTTGTCGTGTCCTGTGATTTTCAAATGGTTCCGAAGAATTTAAAGCCGGGCTCTAGAAATGACGCCGTGCACAGCAGAGAAACCTATGAGTTCGGTTTTGGTTCGTGGGTGAGAGTTGCCATGCAGAAGCTAGGAGCAAAATGAGTTATAACGAGGAGAAGAAGTGAAGAAATGATGTGATATGCTATCCTATGTTGCTGTCAGTAAGTTTGCTACTGCCATCAAGGTACTATTCAAGAATACGGAAGAGCAGGGTAGCACTTTGTATTCGCGCGTGTTTATGAAATAAGACAGCTAAATAAAAATTGCCTCAGCAATTGTCTTCATAGCATCGACTACATCGGACGCGGCTTTGACTATAATAACACAAATAACTACTCCACTGGGAGAGAATCGAGTCATCGAGTCAATCATAGCAACTCTATGGACAAGTTGACGTGGGAAAGTGCGCCAGATGTTGGCATCCATAGGGCTGCAAGGTACCTCACACGTATTCTTCTTCTACTGGGGCCGTATCCAAGAACGTTGGAAATATGGGTTAAATTTGATAAACCGGCGATAGTGGGCGTGGCCGCAATTTCCAAGAAAGTTTATCCGTTGGAATTTTTCCTCCCAACGGAAAAATATTAATCCGCGCGAAATCGTCTGGATGTATGGGTTAAATGAAAATATCGTCCACTAGAAAGTTCATTTAAGCATGTTGACCAAGAAGTTGTTCTGTTTGCAGCATTATATGAATGAATAGTGTTGTTTGAGGAAAACACGAAATAGAAAGGAGCTAGTATCTGGGATAAAGAGAAATTTTTTGTTAGACATTCCGACAGTAGACTTCCTAAGAGATGTGGTTCCAATTAGTCGTTTAGACAGTACCTGTGATATTACACCTACCTGCAGAAATCTGGGGTTAATGTGCAGGGAAATGGGAGTGTCCAAGTTTGGGATAATCTCTTGGTGGAGTTCCCCAGGATGCTATTTACAAAATCAGTTGACTCTTCTTGGGCATGGTGAACTAAGACTTCCAATCAAAAGCATACCTCTCAAACGCATTTTCTAATTTTAAAAGAAGAAGCTTTCCTATGTGAAAGAGGAATCTGGATATCTGTAGAGGAAAAATAACAAATCAATCACTATCACTGCTGAAAAATGTCCCAAATTTGTTTGATTATAAGGATTACGGGGGCAACTAGTTCAATAATCATACCCATTCCCTGAATGGGATTGTTTTCCAGGCAAAAGCATACTAATGCATTTGTCTAGAGATCATAGAAAATCTGCTCCGATCGCAAAACAGTGGACATTTTCGAATCTTCGCGTTGATACGGAAAGCTCGTCCGCGGGTATGTTCCCAAACTGGAAAAATCGTTCTTTGATAGCTGGATTGGAAATGTCGGCAAAACGCGGTTACATTTCCGTCTGGATTTCATTTCCAACGGATATGTTCTAGGATACGGCCCCTGGAGTCCTCAGCGAGTCTTAGCCCTACTTATAGTCCTTAGGCGCAATCGGAAAAAAATTTTCGAGTGTGCCGAGCCTGCGGCGCGTGCGCGGTGCGTCCCCTTGTAACAGCGGTCTGCCGTCCTCGCTCAGCTGTTCGGCGGCGCCGTTCGTCAGAATTAGAGTCAGGTAGGGTTTTTAGCGGCTACCTGAGACAAGGGGCTCTCTACGGAGCCAAAACAAATAAAAAAACGCTTACAAAAACATGAAAAAAAGGGATGCGCCGCGTACGCGCCGCAGGCTCTGCGCGCTTTAAAACTTTCCAGCGATTGCGCATAACGACTATAACACTTTGTACTGGTGCAACATTGTAGAATTTTACGAAATCCTTCTAGGGAAAACAGCTAGTCCTTACATATTTGCAAAGTGAAAATAAAAACTTCTGCAGAAAAATTGTTCTTAAGGCACCTCAAGAAATACCTCTAAGAGAATCTAGTGTTTCCGACACTGGCAGCGCCGCCCTTGCTGTGTCTTGGCTCTCTGATTGTCTGCGCATCCACAAAATCCCGTTCCCAGCCTCGATCAGTTCTATCACTACAGTCTTCTCCAGAGCGATGAGAAGAGGCGTGATCTCCACTTGCTTTTGTTGCCATGCACCTGCTCGGGTAGAATAGCTATTCGTCAGAGAATAGGACAAAATGAAAAAAAATCTATTACTTTGTAATTCCATGTATAAATTATTTACATAAAATTCTCCCTAAATGGTATGCAAATAAGTTTTTTTTTAGTTTGAAATTCTTCTACACCACAAACAAAAATTTCAATATAAGTCAAAGGGCTGAGAACACCGCGACTCTAGATAATATTCGGACAAGCTCGAGCTTTTTTTGGAATGGAAATCGAAGTAGTTTAACGAGCAACATTTATGTTGAAACGAATACTGGTACAAATAGTATGAAAAGACTCAGTTAGCAGGAAGATGCTCCGAAAGAATGAAAATCTTTCCCTTCGCTCGGAAGATTACAAAGATTCCCAATCGGCCCAGTTGAAGCCCTAACGCAGCTCAGACACAAGTGAAACATACGCAGTTGTGGTCCCCTGTCGAAAAGTTAGACGGATTTCGCGTTCGGTTTCATAGCGCCGCGGCTAGAGAATCGCGGCGGGACCTACTCGACCCTCTCACCTGGAGTATGCTCTCTCTGCTTTCCTCGTCCAGGTCACGCCGCGACGGTGCAGTCTAGGAATCCGTCTATCTTTTTTTCAGGAGGACTGTACGTGCCAGGTCGACCAATCTTCATGGAATATCCTACGCAACTAGATATGTGCGTTTGACGCACGACTGACGCACGCATCTAGTATAGGGTGCTCCATAAATTTTACTTTATTTCATTTTATTTCACACATACCAAAAAACTGGTGTGCCAGACATCACGGAGAAACTGTAAATGAAAATAAATAAAATAACAAATATAAATATATATAATGTTGTTGTGTCCGAATGCTTAAATGATTTCATGGAGCACCCCGAGTGCATATAAATAAATAAATAAATAAATAAATAAATATTTAAATAGTAAACCCAAATATAAATGCATCCACAAAACTCGTCCTCGCGGAGGGTATACGGAAATTTTTTCGAGAACGTTGTTGAATACGGGTGCTGATTATTTGAACTGAATGAAAATCGCGCGAGCGAAATCGCCTCCTTTCAGTAAATCTCCACATCAAATTACTGTATATTCATGCAGTGATTCTAAACCTCAATCAGCTTAATTATCAATGAATTGTCTTTCTCGGAATTCGCAGGACTTCATAGCTCAAAACATACTGCTACATGTACATATAGTGCTATAGAAATGTGTGAGTTTTCATGGTCTTGGATCAGCAAGATGCAGAGACCTCAACCAATTACTGGAGGCAGATAATTCTTAAGGAAGTTTCCATTGTCCACCGAGGTAGCCAACATTCTCAGTAATTGCTACTAAAACAACTTCAGAACAGAAATCAAACAACATGAATGGGCATCTATATATATGTAGAAGTGCCCTGCTTAAAATGTCCACGAAAATCCACACACATACGGAGACGACGATGATTGGTGGTTGAATTGGATGACGTGGATGGTTGCATCAGTCGTAAAGTCCATCCGTACTTTTTCACGTTAAGCATCTGCTGCTAATGAATGCTGTATTCCCTGATAGCGCCACAACACTGCTGTAGTGTATGAATGCAATATAACAACACTAACAGCATGAGTTTGTAGAGCACAATGCGAAAAAGGGGAACGGATCAGGATGGGGCGAAGCAGCACGCGTTATGCTTCTGCGGGGTCAGGGAAGGGTCAAATACAGGAACATTACCCTCTCCGTTTCGCCTCATCCTCGCCCATAATACCAAGAAAAAAACTGAGATTCTGCAGCGCTTCCACATTCACAGTGAGCCGTCGAAATGTTGTATGAAATGTGTTTTCAATGCTCAAACAGAACACGGCTGAAGCCTCCCTCCTCCTCACAGCAAATAGGGAAAGGTAGCAGCAGATGAGGGAAGGATGACAGCAGGTTGAGGGAAGGATGGCGAGAAAGGTGGTCTTGCGCTTCGAACTTGTCCGTGCTGCACAATAGATGCTGCAAAAGAATAGATGAGTCAATAGGGAGGCGGTCAAGACGTGCGCCGCGACGCGACCGCGCCGCACGCATATGCTTCTTGCATCCAAGTTGGTCCTTCAAATTCGACGCATGGAATGACACCAATGAACACCTTTTTACAGTTTTTTTTTGGCTCCAATAGCATTCACATATCCCACTCGAGCTTTAGAAAATGTGTCTCCTTCTCCCAGCGCTGCCTTTACCTATGAAGGCCGCAGCCGCGACGCGGATATGAATCGACCAATCGCAGCCCAGCAGCGTACTTCTTGTCACGTAGCCGAGCCAGTATTGGCCACGGTCAGGCGTCTACGTTCCCGGATCCGCTAGCCTAAATGCATGCTGTGTATGTGTGCGAATAGTGATTGCTGGAGTCACTTCCTCCAAACTCTTTGTTGTTGTTGTTTTTCTGTGTTGCACAGTTGCACATTTGGAGAGGCAAACTCAGAAAATGTCACACCCGCATCCCAAATATTGCGAACGAGTGCTTCAAAGCATAGAAGGTCGCATTTTTGGAAAGAAACAGTGTGATAGCACTATTTGCGATGAATTTTTGCGAAGGGAAAGCCACATATTCTTCAAATATCAGGCGATGCTCGGCAAAAAAAATAGAAATGAGCAAGACAATTTACGTTTCGGAAACTTTCGAGTGGTTTCTTCGAGCTGAATCAAATCGTATTTCAAAATCGATAAGCATTATTTTAAAACAGGACCAGAGATGGTACATAGATGAATTCACCTTGAACGTGATCGTCACAGGGATTCACTTAGTTGTAATGAGTGGACCTTTCTAAAAATAGTTCAATACGCCAGATGGAATTACCCGCTAACATCAAATCAGTGAAATTGCATGCAAAAACTGTTATAAAGCCAAGGACAGGCCAGAAATTCGCTTTCTTCCGAGAGCGTTCTAATCCACTTCTTTGAATGAAACCGTTGAAGTTACGAAAAAAATGGTTTCCATGAAAGGATTGGAAATTGGAAAACCCCTTTACGTACGACGCAACACACCGTAGCGGCGCAGGATGTGCAGACTCTCGAAGGTGCATCATAAGAGGTACGGAAAAATAGATAAAATAGAGTTTAGAGCGTTACATCCAGACTGGTCGGCTCTGTCGGCACTGGAATTAGCCAATCAGGTGAAAGGACCTATCAAAGACCTGGTCAGCAGTTCCATCTCCAAGATAGTGCTCCACACATGGTAAAGTTATTATTTATTTCAAAATATAGTGGTTTTTGTAGTACAAGAAAATTTGCCCTAAACCATGTCGGATAAAGGAAAACTATCAGTGCATGGAGAGATTCAAGGATCGAAGCAAGTGAGAAGAACTGGGATTAAAGTGTGGAATGAACGAGGAACGCGTAACGCTAATGAGCTATGCGATTCAGAGCCTAACGACGTACTCGAATATCTCTACGCACTTTTAATGGAAAGCTCTGCGCAAGCAAGAGCAACGGAGTTCCCATCGCAGCTGAAGAGCACTTCTCTTCCTGTTCATTTTGAGTGCAAACCTCATCAGCAGGATATCCCGCAGGAACATCTACTCTTCCCATAACAAACAGCTGAGAACTTGCTGCAAAAAGTGCCAGCAAGCAAGGAGAAGATGCAACAACGTAGACATGATGTCCCAGAAGAATAATCACATATTTCAGGCTCTAGCAAGTCCAAAATACTGGACAAACGTGATCTTCACTAGAGAAAAAGACTTCCAAACATGGCGCTGCACAGCCTCTCCATTCCTGATCATTGTCGACACAATATGGTTTCATAGACGACTTGGTAAGGCGAACAGGTAAAAGACAAAAGCGAAAAGGAAAGCAAATAAAACCTTTCAAAATGTTCTTTTTGAAACATACAGATGATTTTTATTAACTTATAAATCTTTGACGTCCAGATAGCGTAAACTTTTCGTGTTTCAGGACATACATACTGTAGCAGCGATCCCAATTGTACACTTAGGAAGAAATGAAAAGGCTTGCAAAGGATTTTATCGCGATTTGTGGATGTCAAAATAGCACATGTGAGAGAATAGAACCAAATCGAATAAAAAAAAACTCCAGTGATTACTGGCATGTGGTAGAATGCTCTCCTACTTTTCAACAACAAAAATTGGCAGATCAGGTCCCATCCATGAATAATAATGCTATGGTTGTTCGAAAAAAGTGTGAAATTTGGAGCAAGACTTTCGGACCAACCTAATCTGCGAAATATTTTTTATTTATTTATTGATACACTCATGGTGTGCAAGCCATAATAGGCGAAGGAACTGTTAAGAAAAAAAAACTAGAACAAATTCAATAATAGCAATGAGTGGTCACAAGAAGTATCTGAGTGAAGGCAGATAAGAGAACAAGAAAGGAGAATTCCACACAGGACTGGCATGAACAAGAATAGGGGCAGAACATTGGCTGTGTATTGTTTAAGTATGAACTTGGGGTCTGAACTCTTAGTAACTCTAAGCATTGAGTGAGCGTCGAGGAAGGTTCATTCCACAGTGGGAGGAATAACCCTGGAATGCTAGGAGGTAGGGTGCGGGAAGATTCCCCATTAGCGTTCATATCAGCTGTCATGAAAGTTTAGGGCAAAGTACTGTGCTTATTTCAAGGGATATGCAGCAGCTGCCATTTCTCCGAGGGCACAAGGGCTGAGTCTAAGTAGTCCCATCAAACTCCTTACCTTTACAACAGTAATGGAGTAGGTCGCCCAGGCAAACGACCGATACAAGCACAAGACAGAAAGCAAAAGGAACGACTATCATTACAATTAGAGCACCATACTCTAGGAAGATACAAGCCCAACAATCAAGTATACTTATGTTCCGACTGGAAGCCGCGGATAAGAAGGGCAGTGTGCCGCCAGCACTGCAAGCCCAATAGCGTATGAGAGGGCTCCGGGCACCACCGTGGTGCACCGCCAACTTAAATCAGTGCGGTTAAGCTCGATGCAGTCGTCGGAAGGCTAACGACTATCTGAGAGAGGAAAGATGAAGGTGCAGATATGGGGTAAGATCTATTACACATGCTGACAACGGGACATTGCTCAGTTCATCTATATCTAGTAATATACGCCTAGCAGATAAGGATTTGCTGAAACTGCAGCTAGACTCAGTAAAAATGTTTGCAGGGTGGAGATAACGACAGTGCTCTGAAAAGGAGGGGCGGGGGTGGGCTTTGGTTCCAAACCGCTATAATTTCGGTGAACATCCATTGAATGTAGGAAGTTCCCTAGTAGCTCGATCACTCACATGAGAAGAAATGCAGAAAAGTAAAAGGAATCTGGTAGTATGGCACAAGCTAGTACCGTAATGAAAAGGATCTAGGCAATCTACAATACATCCTGTATATCTAAAATCTCCAATAAATTCACTTTAGCGACTGCTGATTTGAATCTGGAGGAGTTTTCGCACGATTGCAGAGCAGGAGGTAGTCTTTCGAGCCACTTAGATGTTCTGAAAAAGAAATGATTTGCTTCCAGTTTACAGTTGAACCTCTGAAGTTTAAAATTGTGGAACAAGAGGCCACCTCGGCGGCCATCAGCTGGCCGGAAAACCCAGAACTTCGACGGTTTGATTCGTAGTTCGCCCTTAAGAAGTTTAAAGGCTAAAATAAGATCGGCCTGCACCCTTCTATAAAAGAGGCTTTTGAGCTTGAGTTCTTGAAGTCGTGCTTGGTAAGAAGGAAGGCTATCCAAAATATCCCTACATCACCATTATCTGAGGCTGAGTAATCAAGCATGGCATCGATCTGAGGTCTAATACCACTGCACTACCATGGGTAAAATTTGAATTTTGATAATCACAATGGAGCTGTGAAGCAGAAGATTTCTATGTAAGTAACCGACAATGTATTATATTTATGCAGGTCTAACAAGAACTCAGTCTCCTAGGCCGGAAGTGAGATGAGTTAATAAACTATTAGGTTGATGCAAAAGAAATGGCGCTCTTTTTTTCAGAACCATATAATTTGGTTTGGACGTAGTATGACATCGGGATGTAAATATATTCTTGTAGAGCGAAGCAAGCTCTTTCGTTCTATACGTATGCGAGGTGTCGGCTAGGGCAAGGAAACACGAAACAACAGGAAGCGTCCAAAAATCTTGATTCCTGACTTTTTGATTTCGAGGATTTTTCTGTAATATCACAAACGACACAGTCCAAAATACCTTTTTCGTGTTAGGTCAGGAGGTCAGTACCTACGCCACATGGGAGCCCTAGTGCACTGGCACTGCTATGGGTGAAACAGATACGAGCACTTTTCGAAGCATTTTCTCCGGTATCTCTAGGATTCTTGGTGAGTGATTCTCACCGAGCTGCTTTTTGAAGACATCACCCTGCGCAATACCTGTTGCTGTCAATTACTTCAGAATGTCGCGAGGGGTCTGCTAGAAAAGAAGCTAAAGATGCTCAAAAGCACATTTTCTGCAGCATAACTTTTCACCAAAATTTGCTTCCGAGAGCTGGCTTCAATTTTGATGACTTCCATGGAAAATAATTGAGTACTCGTTGTATTCCACGTGAAAATCGTTGCGTTCCTGTCACTTTTCCCAGCTTCGAAATCCTTTATCCTACAGGAAAAAAGCTGTCAAACAAGACGACCTAAAGACGAAGTTTTTCTTTTTCTTCGGTTCTCAGTTTTCCAAATTCTCTGTGCAGGAAATTGGCGACCTACCCATGCAACAAGCAATGGTCTCCACTAATCAAAGATATTATGTCGTCTGCCGAGGTTACCGTCTGTTAGGGTTGTGAGAAAAAAATGTAGTCAACACGAGAAAGCGCCATTTCTTTTGCATCAACCTAATATAAAATATAAAAATAAATAAATAAAAATAGAGTGTTATATTTCAAGCTGAAGAACAAAGTGGTATTGAGAGAACAAGGAAAAGTAGACCGTTTCAAAGCCAGAAAGAAATTTGTGATTTCCAAGCTACTGTCTATCAGCTCCACGAGAAAACGCTAGTCTTAGCTTTTGACCAGAGAGGAAAAGGATAAAAACTACTCCAGGCATTGTATGCATCGAAATTACCTAGGGTAAACGCGGTAACACCACACAAACTTGCCCATCGTTACCACGGCTGTCAATGTGTTTACCCTGGGTAATCTCACTGACGTATCCAGGCCCAGAATCCAGCCCATTATCATGGAGATGGCTACAGCCTCTCAGGGCGGCGCGACCAACGGGAACGATGGCATACGGGTGCTTTTATACACCGCTCAGACTATCGAATATCACAGAAAGCAATTACAGACCGAGCAAATAAATACCACGTAATTTGAAGACGTAAACATCTGGGCCGCTGCCATATCCTGGGGTTTCAAAGGAAAAGACCATGAAATATAACCATAAATCCAGGAATCAGAGGGCTTCCACCAGAGATTAGATTATTCACCAAGGACCATCAAGGATAGAGCTATTCTGAGTAGCAATTGCCCTTTCTGGGCTAAACGCCTACGACCTAAGGACAGGAGAAGAACCGTGGGAAAACGTGGCGACGAAAACAAGGCTGAGTACGTAACAAAAGGTCATAGGATCCAGAGGCAGCACACGACGAGCTGAGGCGGCGCGGGTGGGTTGGCGCTTCAGTGCCGATGCTGCGACGGCACTGAAGGCGGGTTAATTGCAGTGGTCCGCGACGATAAGCAGCAGCCATACTATGTCTCATGTCCGTGAGAAACTACATTCAGCTGGAGCAGCGGCGTTGGCATGGTCGTCGTGGTAAACACTACAGGAAACGCTTGGGTAGGGTTTCAGATAGAAGATATGCAAAAATCTCCCAAGGCCAAGAGCTGTGTTAGGTGAGCAAACGACTGAGAAAACTGCCATCTAGCAAAGGAAAGACAAGTTACTATGTAGTAGCGAACATGTGATCAATGCCATGACAAAAATAGAAGCGATTCTCTGCTCCAATCGCTTCTACTTTACTAAATAAATAAAGAGATGGATATATAAATAAATAGGATAAATAATAGTCATACAAATGTCTACATGAGCATACTAATGTATTATAAAAAATAAATCAATAAACAGATGGATATATTAATAAATGGGACAAATAATGAATCATCAAAAATTCACATACTTCACTTAAAATCGAATCGCGCAAGAGATATTCGAATTAAAGAGTTCCGAATAATTTCCCGGAGCAGATTGAGACATACAACCCCTTTGGATTCATGAGACTGAGGTTGAGCATCTCCTGTTTTTTTTTTTCAACAATGAAATTTCTTGGATCCGATTCCGAAATGACGACTAAATTAAGTAATTGGGTTGTTCGATCTTTCTTCGGCCCCCACCATAGTATGTACCGATTTCACGTGGTTTCCTATGTGTTTTCGCATATCTTGGCTGAGAATTCCCATGAGCATTGAATTCTCCAGAAAAACTCTGGTAGGATAGATGGATTTTTCACATTTTCCTTGGAAAGAATGCGCTTCGTTCATCTGTTACATTGGTAATGGTAGCACCATGACACGCCTACAAGCGCAATGCAATCAACAGAAATCTCCAAAAACCCTAAAATTGTTTATTAGCTGTTTTATTGTATAAATATGTTATTCTTTGTGACGATTCGGAGCGTCGAACACTAAAGGAGTTTTAACGACCCCGTTATTGGTAAACAGAAATAGCTACAAAAAATATAATGTTCAAAGAAAGCCAGACCTGGGATGAGTTCCTTTTCCGAAACGGAGTGGTCCAGAAACGGAACTATGGAAAATCATCAACGGCTTAGGAATCGGCAACGAAGCTCCTGACCTAGCGATGACAGGTAGCAGTAAAGAAAGTGTAAAATGTAGCGAGGATTTTACCAGGGTAACCGGTCCACTTTCTAAGCCGAGAACTAACTATTCTGGAAAAGTTCATGGATCTCGCCAATGTATGTCAGAAAAATGATGCTGCGCTGACATTTCGAGCAAATCCAATCTACAGTGAACTCCAAAGGGTCGTAGACAAGGGCCGGTACCGCAGTGCGGGCACTCTGGTTGTCTGCTGGACCGAGGCAGCGGGGCCAACTGGGCAGAGACACGGACGAAAACCGCCCCGCGGTCCCGGCCTTTGGCTACGATCGTTTGGAGTTCACTATATAACTTTTAATCTCTACCATGTAATTTCCTTATGTTAAACTAAATTGATCTTCTTCTAGGGCAACTGATGCGAATGGTGGTCGTGATCAACTAATTTGTGGTGTGCAGGGCCCTCGCGCCAGTTTTTACTTCAGGCTTTCACAACCTAACCATATACCAGCTAGTCAAATATAATATTTCTCTTTAGCGGGAAGCACATCCTAGGTCCCATTTCGTTTCTGCTATGTATGTTCAAAGATTTACTATTTTCTGATCTTAAGCCCTTCATTCTGCGCAAATCGTCCTAAGTATATTTGGCGTATCCCTATTGAGGTGTATGAATAAATAAACGAATAAATTAATTATTTGCTCACATTTATTGAGTTTAGTTGCACAACAAAGCTGCTATACTGCTTATGTACAGGTTCTATTGGCAGTCTTTGAATTCAATCACCTAATATATAGGCTCATATACTAGAAGGTCGCGACTAGCTCTATCAAAATCGTACTAAGCATGGTCACGGCAGCAGTCTAGAGTTCCACATACAAATATTAGGGTGTTAAGTTAGAAATGCGAGTTTTTGTATTGAACATATTATTTTTTAAAAACAAAGCTTCAACACCCCAGTCTGAGTTTGATGCAGAATTAGTATTGTTGAACCTTCGACATCTTCCACAAAAATTATGAGCGCTCTACTGTGAAATGTCGCAGTGCCGTGACCTGAAGTAGCGACACACTCAAAGTTTGGTATCGTCACAGTTTTGGAATTTTTCTCTTCCATGTAAGCCCTAAACGACGCAAGTAAGTGGTCATCTGATAGCGCAAAGTCTGGGCTATTAGGCGGTCCTAAGTGTGGTTCCCGATTCCAGATTTGAAGAACAGGGCAGTCGAGGAATCGATTTTCAGTCACAATTCCGGTTCAGTTACCCAAGTTCGGGGCCATTTTCGAGTAATCCATTCTCTCATGGATTCAGCTCTGTAATGCGGCAAAAATTCTCTTAATTCTTTACATGGTCTGCGGTAGTGCTCAGCGGCAGTTTAACACTCTTTTACTACATAAAACAATCGAACGGAAATTCTGAAATTTTGGTCGGTCTCCTTATAAATTCCTCTAAAAAAAAACAATGAAGGATGTTCGAAAACCCACATGCGAAAAAATTCTCCATGATTTGTTCTTTCGGGTGATATCAAAAGTCTGACAGAAAATATTTGGCAACACGTTCATAATGACGTCGAAACTTCAGCGCGCATTTCCAACTTAACACCCTAATACTAAATGCTTCCCCATATTAATGTCAATATACCACAACAAATATGGACAGAGCAAACTACCTTTCCACAGTTCTTTTAAACTGGGTATTCTGAGATTTTATCTTCGATATTATAGCCACAAATAAATTCTTTGACAAAAAAATTGTATGTATTGTCATTTGTTCAGTTGGAATGTCAGATGATACAATAAAATTATTCTCATAAAAGTGGGGTTGGCACAAATTTAAATTAGAAATCACGTATGAAAAAGGAATATCAGGAAATTGTGAACTATTTTGTGGAGACTTCCACAACACTACCGCTTTAGATGATGGTGAATTCATTCACTCTCAATCCCGTTTTTCACTCACTCCATTCCTCTTTGTTTCACCCATATAATATCACATGTCAGTATCATATAAGCTATGGTTCCCTATTGCCATGCACGTGAAACTACCTCCCTTCCAACAGATTCTTTATCCCTGGTTAGAAACCTCTCCGTTGCACGCCTACAGGGACCTCATTTTCCTAATAAAATAGCACAAGGGCTATCCATTTCTCTTTTGTGTCTTTCCAGAACATTCCATGTCGTAATGAAGTTTTCGTTTTGTCCGGCTTAGTGAGCTAGGACTTGGAACTTTCCATGAAATTCTCCCTGAAGTCCTCGAACAAAAGATTATGTGTCCTCCATCTTTATGGACTGGGGAAGGAACAAAGTACGCTGTCATCGTCACTTTCAATTTTGTTTATGTTTTTATCACCACCACGTCAAGATGTAATCCGACGAATTCTTCTAAGTGATACTGCAGATGAAAAAAGGCAAGGGATCATTTAGCTCTCGTTTTTACAGGTCTGGATGTTAACTTCGATGACGTATCACCGAGATCCGGAAAAGCAGTAGAAATAAAGCTCACATGAATGTCATGCATGCAAAATTGAAACGATATGTCTGAATACTAGCTCACGAATAAATAAGTACATGATGGTGAGAGAATGGATTTGAATGCATACGTACTGCTTCATGAATAATTCTTCTAAAAATGATGGATATATTCTATAAAAGATAGAAAAGCCATGAATGCATTAGTACCGAGAGTTGAGCATCAGAGTTCTAGACATAATGGCTTCCATTCATTGCATAGTTCTCAAACTCTGCTTCTGTGGGAGTTTTTGCTTGATACTTTCACTATTTATTCATTTATGGAGCTGTTCATTTATTCAAGACATTGAAGTCTCATTTCCGGCAATTAGGACCCTGAATGTGCTTTATTCCAAACCTTTAGAACTTTTGCTTTCAAACGAAAACTCTTTTATTTTCTCGCACGCACAGACACTGTTTTTAGCACCGAAATTGCAGCCCCCACCATTGAAAGGAAACATAAGAACAAATGACACCATGTGACGTAACCTCCGGGAGCATAATGAAGGTTGCTCTTCGGATGATTTTGAGTGAGTTTTGCAGGCACATGGAAGACACAACCATCATCAGCTGACGTCAAAGTGTGCAACAACCGTGTAGGTATAGTGCATAAACCCAATACAACATGCGTTTTACTGGGTGACCCAAAAGTCTTTGGCCGGCGTTTAAGTGCTGCGAAAAACATTATATAGAAAGCGATTGTGGCCAAACTAGGAGGATGGCTTACCAACAGTGCCACCAATAAAAAATTCCTTTTTCTTTCTCCAAAGTCCTTTCTCTGTTGGTATAGCAGAGCCGGAAACACGACCTAGCGAAATAGCCCATGGACATCAGCACGTCATGATCACATCTGATCAGAGTTTTCTGAAGTTTTCTGTGAGAAGGACGTCCTGCCGTGGTATGCGCTACGGTTGCCTCCTTGCGGACGTCCTTTGAACGGCATCTCGAAAGACAGTTTGAAAGAGGCGCTGATGTCCACAAGCACGTCCAGCTCTGTCCAGCGCTCTAGAACGTTTTCACCCCTGCTTCATCAAAAAGAAACATGATTCCGATATCTGAATAGGACGTTTTGGTTGGCAGTGGTCTTGATAATTTACTCCCTCAGTTTGGCCATTATTGGTTTCCATGTAAAGCTTTCGCAGCACTTGAATTCCGCCCAAAAACGTTTGGGTCACCCTATACAGCTCAATCTAACATTAAAGAAAACTAAGGATGTATTATTATTACCCTACGACAGTTTGTACCAAACCATATTTATCAAAACCAGCAAATGATATCTCAACTCTTCACATAAGATGAAAAATTCTTCTGAAAAGTTGAACCTCAAAGGTCATGTAAGTAAGACGCCAAGATTTCCTTTTCATTGCAACTTTCGTAGGAGATTTGGGCGGAGCGCTCCAGTTGTGGGCCATGGCTTAGTGTCGGTCAGTGGGTCGCATCCAGGGTCAAGCATGATGATGGTAAAAAGTCGACCCCCATACGACCCCCCCCCCTTTGAGCCA
>JARK01000578.1:13427-26985 GCA_000688135.1 Ancylostoma ceylanicum
AACAGCGTGAAACACGCCGGAAGACGGGAAATGAAGGCGCTGTTTTCCATGCGCTCACAGCGCGGACGAGTTTTCCGCTAAGGGTATACGCGCCTAACACCACGAAATCCTGTGGATGGTGTGTATTTCATACACTACACTACATATACTGCTCTACGCCATGCGCCGCAATAGCTCTAGCTGGCGCTTCGAGCCGGGGAAAACTCGTACAGGCGTGAACACGGCCAGGCGGGTTCACGACGTTAGTTCGATTTTCTCTGCAGGTAAGCCATTATTGTCTGTGTTCGTTTCACAATTATGATGTGCTGAGTCTGTACTTCACCATACTCACATCAGCTACGAGTCGAGGATTTCCGCGGGTGCTGCCTTTAAGTAAATTCAACGCACGAAACCACAGAATTCTCAATGGATATTTTTATTATCACTTCTAAATGCAAAATAGCTCCACTAATGAGGTAAACAGCTAATAGAGGTGAATAGTAAAGAAAGTTCTTCAACATAACAGGAACAAAATCAGTAAACGCGATGTGTTCGACATTAGCCCAAAAGCCATACTGCGGACGTCGCATCCTATTTGGTCTGTCAATCATTGTCGCTTTAAGGCTCGTCGGTGTACTCTTCTCCTGCAAGAACGTGCTTTTTCTTCGGCTTCTGCTTCTGAAGTAGAAACAGTAGTGTTTCGAAGTGGAAGTGCTACTCGAGTCTAACTCATGCTCAACTCACGGTTTAACGCTAAAAAAACGAATACCGCAACCGTGGCAGCTCATCAATTGTGAAGGCCAATCAGAAATGAAAAATTGGAATTCTCCATGAGCCCATCTCAAATGACTGACAGCGATATACGGCAGGCACTTGAAATCCTTCTACAGTGAAGCTGAATATGCACATAATAGGATAGACGGACTGATGCTTCAGCGTCAGCTTTCTTTTTTTTCAATTCGACACTTTCAAGGGCTAATGAAAACGTCGAGTTATTTGACGAATGGCCAATTTATTGCCTTTTTCAAATCGTCGATATTTCCGAAAAAAAAAACTCGATTTTCAACTTCTCTAAATAGTCGGTTTTTCGAATAAATCGATATTGCCCCATTTCGAACAGTCGACATATCGAGTCACTTGAAAGTCGATTTAGTCGAAACTCAATTTGACTCGTTCTAGTCAAGTGTCTAATATAAACCAATGAAATAACGAAAACGCGAAGAATAGTGCAAAACATTTTAAAAAGTTACAGTAGAAAGCATAAGCGACATGAAGGATCAAATGAACGAGACTAGAAATACAGTGGGCGTCAATGGCGGTGACCCGTCTGCGGCCTCAAACAAAACGCGGTGCGACCGCGCCGCTCGAGCGAGAACCCTTTCCGGGACATCAAATTATGGGGTTTTCTTGATAGTCAGTTAGTTTTCTTGTTAGTTATCATCAAATATGATTAACAACTATGAAAAAAAAACCCAGATAAGCCACTGCGGCGACGATTCTAGCGTGAGCGGTGCGGTCGCGCCGCGTGCTTTGCGAGGCCGCATACGGGTCACCGCCATTGACGCCCACTGTAGAAAGGAATAGGGAAGAATAAGAAAAAAAAGACATGTTCATGTTGAAACAAAAAAAAAACTTTCCTGTGAATAAGAACTCACGTAAGGTCCATTGGTCCCCGAGCTGGTCCAAATTTCGAAAAGATCGCTTGCGATCTCGCAGCACTTTGCGAGCACTTGCGCTCTTGTCCGAGCCTAGACCTGCTGAACAACCATCGATTTTCCATTCACAGTCCGGAGTCAGGTCTGCTGCGCCTTTTAGCAGCACTAAACGGTACTGCTGCCCTCAGCAAGAGAGCTGATGTTGCCCGGAAGCGGAGGAGCGATCGCCGGTACAGGCCTCGCCCTCCGAGGCTAGAGCTGCTCGACTGTCTGAGAAATTGATGGTCATTCAGCAGCTCTAGGCTCGGACAAGAGCGCAAGTGCTCGCTAAGTGCTGCGAGGGCGATCCAATTTTCGAAATTCGAACCAGCGCGAGCAATGGGGCCTCGCGCGAGTTCTCACTCACGGAATTTTCTTTTGTTTCAACATGTTTCGTTTCTTTTCATTCTTCCTCATACCTTCTTATTTTAGTCTCGCGCATTTGTTCCTTAATGTTGCTTATGCTTTCTATGATTTAAAAAAAAAACAATTCGCACTGTTCTCGTTTTCATTTCATTTCAGTGGCCTATGAGCCGTATGCATGCCTCCTCCCAGTTAGGAGTGGTCTTCCAACTTCGATCGCTGTCAGCCATTCGAGGTAGGCTCATGGACATTTTTAATTCCTCGTTTCCGAAATGGCCTTCACAGTTCTTGAGCTACATGCTGGAGCATGAGTTAGCGTGAGTTTCAGCGTGGGTTAGACATGAGTAGCACTTCCAATTCAAATCACAACTGTTTCTTTTCTAAAAGCAGAAGTCGAAGAAAAGGTACGTTTTTGCCGAAGGAGAGGAAACCGGCGAGCCATAGGACGGCAATGGGTGACTGACAAAAAAGGATTCGACTTCCGCAGTATGACTTTTGGGCTAACACTGTTGAACATTTCGCGTTTACATTTTTTGTTCTTGTTATTTTGGAGAACTTGCTTCACTATTTACCTCTTTTACCTATCTACTTCATCACTGAAGCTATTCTGCATTTCTGAAGCCATAATAAAATTTTCATTGTGAATTCTGGTCTCGTGCGTTGAATTTAATTAAAGGCAGTGCTTGTTTTGCGTGTTATAGGTATTAACAAATCCTTGATCTACTCGCCAGGCTGACTCCAAAAATGTATGCAAAACGTCATGGAAATGGGTTCGAAAACCGTTTTGTGACATTTTATGTATATCGCCGGAATCAGCGGGTCGAGAAGATTCAGAATCTGCTAACAGCTCAAACACGAAGACAAGGTGAGACACTACCTTTAATAAAGCCCCCCCCCCCTCCTCCTTCGTTTGCTTTAGGAGGATTATGGGGCTTTTGAGCACCATTGAGCTCACATGCCCAATAATAGCCCTGCAAAAATCCATTGTCGGGGTGCGATGACAGCATTCTAGGGTGACAGAAATCCTGAAAATACGATGCAATAGGGCGACTACGAAATGATAGTGGGGGGACTTTTAGGATACACCTGCTATTGTCTTTCCAAAGCAGCAGCTCTATTTGAAGTGTCACGCGTATAGAATTGCTGTTGTTGTCGGCTGAAGCTGCCTTATTGTCTGAGTATGCATATTCTCGCTCACAAAAAAAATGGGCGTGGCGATTGCTTGGCAGTCATTTGTCAACTGTGCTGACCTGTTGCAGCGCGCCATATCAATAGCTGCTTACCTCGGCAGCACAGCTGATGCAGTGCTGCAAGTGGGCGGGGCGATGTAACTCGTCGGGTAGAGCTGCGCGATTGTCTGAGGTGAGCTTCAGATCCTCAACAATGCTTAGCACACTCAAATACTACACATTGAGTTAGAACCTCGCGGTCAGAATTTCACATGGGTGCTGCCTTTATGTTTCGGAACTTTCAGAGGGTTAGGATCTCGAGTTAAGGCCGGATTCCGCAGGGGACCTTCGCTTCCGAAAGAAATAAAAAAACAGGCTGTTGCGATAATTCTTTCTGCAAAATCCTCCAAATATCTGAAGAGAGCTCAACCTCTCAGCCATTTCTCGAATAGCAAGGTGTGTTCCTTAGGGCTCGGTTTTCTCATTCAAGTAAAATTGAAACAGTCGTTCTCCACTCTTATCAACACCGATCTTATGTGGACTTCGCACAATAGTCCCGTAATCATCATAAAGTGAACAGATGGTTCTCGCGCTTGAAGCCTCGTCAAAATCTTCATTTTTAGCTGTTTAGAAATCGCAGGTTGAATCAGTGCATTTGGCGGCACCTCAAAAATCCGCTCTGAAAATTTGCGCTAAAAGTTCTCCACATCTTCGCAATTCTCCAAGACGTGTTTTAAAGGCAGCATTCACGGGAATTTTCACTCTCGAGCTAAGTAGCTTACCATGTAGCCGGCTGCTAGGCAATCACAACGGTAATTTGAACACACGTAATGACCACCTGCCTGTGGAGATATTGCCTTGGACGCTGCTAACGTTTGGACATTTTGGTGTCCAACACGCCAGTTAACGCTATCGACGTGATATGATACGAGTGAGCTAGCCCAATGTATCATGTAGTCTATGGAATAGTCTACAGCGTAGTGTATGGAATGCGTACCATCCACGAGATTTCGTGACGTTATGCGCGCATACCCTCAGCGGAAAACTCGTCCGCGCTGTGGACGCATGGGAAACAGCGCCTCCATTTCTCGTGTTCCATCGTGTTTTACGCTGTTTCATCACTACCCATGAATTCATCGTCCCTTAAAACGACGAAAATTAGCGAAATCTTTGACCCAAAAATTTCCGTGGGTGCTGCCTTTAAAACATGAAACAGTTCGAGTCCAGCATCTGACGAAAAAAAATCATGTTGGTACTGCAATGAAGTAATCCAGCAGATGCACACTAACTTCTGGCCCCCTTTATCTGACAGCCGTTGAAGGTATAGTCCTTTTCAAAAAGACGGATTCCGCGGTTGCAGAATCGCGGTGGGACCTAGACGAGGGATGCGGAGAGAGAATGTTTCACGTGAAATGGTCCAGTAGGTCCACGATTCTGCAGCCGCAACACTATGGAACCGCACGCGCAATCCGTCTATCTGTTCGACAAGGACTGTACATAATTCATCTGACTAGTAGAGACTACATACTTTTATCGTATGTGCAGGTATCTGACGCCCTGTGTCCACAGCGAGAGAAACTGTGAATCATAATAGTCGGAGAATATCAGTTCCACGTCGCAATCTTTGGCGAATTTTCCGCTGCGTTGTGGACGCTTCTGGTAGCGGGGAGGTAGCGAGCATTCCTCACATTCTCCTAGCAAATATGATGGGTAGTGAAACGTTCGCCAGCAAGTTACCGAAATTTAAATCGGTCCTTGGATGCGGGTTTTGTCCGACCGTTATCGTTCAGAAAACATGTATCTGAACATGTCGAACATTCTTCTTGCAGACGATCGGCGTCACTTTGAAGCTGTGGACTATCAACTGTGGATGCTCACCGATTTGTAAAATTTTTATGTGGATCAAAATATTTCTTTTTACAGGCCCAATTTCAAAAGAGCTCATATCCATCTCTCGAATTAAGTTTTCTGAGATTTGAGACGGATTTATATGTGTGGAAAGATGAAATAGGATCAGGAATGTGTCATGTAGGATAGCAATGCATATCAAGTTTCCTTCAGTGAAGTTATTTGGACAGTCGCCTGTTTGCTTGCTGAGCTGATTGTTTCCGGACGTCCATCTAGTTGTGGCAGAGACCCTAGAAATACATACATCAAGCCCTTCGATAGAGGGTTTCAAATTAATCGCTGCTTGAAGTAATTGCTGTTCGAGGGAAGGAAGCATTACGACAAGCTAGCCTTGCTCGACTCTGTGAGCAAAATCGCTTCCGAGTCACTATCCAGAAGTTATCCTTAGTGACAGAGTTTTCTCAGGGATTGTAAGAGAAGATCATATTTTCTAATTTTGTCTTCAGAATAGCAAAAAATAGCAATGTCCTCAAAATTTTGGTAAACTCTAGCTTCGTGACAAAAAACTGAAAATTAGAGAGGAAGTGGAAAAATGTACGCAGATGAACTTTGGATGGGAAAAAATAAGAAGGTTTGAGATGTAATCTTCAAGGATCACTTTGAACATGATTTTCAAGGTGAAAATTCCACAACATCTCAAAGATGCTGCCATAACATCTCAAAGATGTGGCTACAAACGCTTCTCACGCCTTCAAAGAGAAACATTAGCTGGTTTACTTTGGTTAGTAAACTGTCAAAATATTACGAAATCAGGGGGGGAAGCCTCGCAGTATTCTTCATTTTCCATGTAATAAACTGGGCTCACCTCTGTCGTGTAATTCCGTCAATCGTGAAGTCGATATGAAACGCTCATTCAGAAAGAAGCATATTGCTGCGAAAACAGAAGTCACGAGCATGATAAGAAGATGCCATGACAATTTCAAAAGTGAGGAGTAAAAGAACACAGCACAAGAGAGGGCAGACTGAAAACTCGAATATCCCGAACTGAACACAATTCTCAATGCTCCATTTGTGTGGATTATTGATTTTATAAGGTGCTTCATCCGAAGGCGAAATGAACCTGATAGAACTTGAAGAGTGCAAATGCTTCGCTGCTTTTATCGGCAAAGCCATCACATAGAAACGCATAGATTTGAGTGTTCCAGCAGGCGTCACCAAATCCCAGCAAACCTCCACAAATCAACGCTATGGCAACACTGAAAGCCACTTAATCAGCTCAGAAGTAAAATACAATTCCGAATCTTCATCTCAACAGTTTTGGCGTAGATTATCTCTATATATAAAGTAGAAAGTCTGTGCGTGTGTGTGTGTGTGTATGTGTGTTTGTGTGTGTGTATGTATGTATGTTCCTTATAGAAATCGCGGAGAGTTAACCGATCGGGACCAAACTTTGCACACATATGCATCTCGGACCGGAGAAGGTTTTAGGCTACTTTGGGTTATCGATTGATTCATCGATTTATCGATTTTATTGATTTTTCGATATTTTCGCCCTAGGGTCGATGAGGACATGTCTACTGGGGTTATCCAGTACGCTGAACACAAATATGACAACCGTTTTGCACGAAGTATTGATTTATCGATTTTATTGATTTTTCACTATTTTTGCCCAAGGGTCGATAAGGACATGCCTACTGGGGTTCTTCAATACGCTGAACAAGAAAATGACAATCACATTCCACGAAAACATGGAGTTATCGATTCTGTCGATTTTTCTACCTTAACTTAGTGATAAGTAGGAACACATCCACTAGGGTTCTCCAACACACTGAACGTGAATATAGCAAGGATTTTAGAAGAATTTACCAACGAAACAACTGTTCCTACTTTCTGATACTTTCTGACAGAGGTGAATGAAAAAGGATTTCTGAGCTGATCATGAAAATGACGAGCACTATGAAAGGATCGTTGGGTTTAACAGTTGTCGTCATCTGCGTTAAACTGCCGGGAGAAATGAAATACCCGAGCGAAGCCGGGCATACCGTCTAGTAGAGTTCTAAATCGAACGAGCTCTTTAGGCAAAAATGAGTAAACTGCTCCGGAGCAACTTTTGCCAATTAATGATGACAGGTATTGGCAAGAATGCAAGTGTGGCAGGATATTTTTTTATTAATTTTTGCTCTGGAAACGACAGTTTTGATTAGTGGTAATGAGTCCCGCCACTGAAGATTCTCCACAGTTCCTGTACACATCAAGCTTGGAGGTTCTAATTCCGGGAAACGCTTCATGAGAAATACCGTGAATATTTCGGGGTGGCGTGCAACCGCGCCGCGTGTAGTGACGCGTGCGGTACTGCTGGCAGCGCTCCCGCAGACAACTAGGTGAGACCATATAGGAGGCCTCGATCTCGTCTTCATCGTAGCTGGATGTTGGAGCGTAGGCGACAGAGACTGTCACGGCCGGCATCGATCCACATCTCCTCAGTCGCAGACGCCCGATTCGGGTCGTTAGTTGTTTGAAAGAATGTTCATGGCCAAGTTCATGTTGACGAGGACACTGACTCCACCAACTCCTCTACTGTCGCAGGTTCTAAAATACAGTTTTTTTTCAAGTATCAAAGGTGGCGTTCAGTGGCCGGTGCCTCCTCATCTCGGTCTGTCCGATGACGTCGTACCCGATCTTCTTGGCCTGCATTATCAGATCCTCAATGGAAGCCTCCAATTCAAGCGTGCGCGCATTGAAGGTACAGATCTTTATCATAGTCGTTCTCGTTTTAGACAGCTTAGATAAATCCTCGAACCTCGTCCTCTATGACGCTGCCGTACCAGTGTCCCTTCCAAGACTAGGGGAACACTCTTAATCGTTGCTCTGTGTAGCTTGGATGAAACCCACAAGGAATAGCTTGCTGGGCTCTATTTCACAAGGTACATCAGTCCAAGCTGGTGAACACATCCGGCTAACAATGTAGGCTTATCTAAGATCGGCGGTAAATAGTAGACACATCCTGCATATTCCAGGATGTGTCCACCATCTCGCATCCGCATGTTTCCATGTCCATTTCGCGTGCTGGTCGTATCCCTTTCTATTTGTGAGTACAGTGTTTTCGCCGTACTGTTCTTGTCGCTTGCTCACTCATTGTGGAATATTGTCGCTTTATACCCTCTGTATAGCAAGCGTAGAAAATCCATCTCGTATGTAACCTATAATTCCAAACAGTGCACATTTTGTAAACATTTGTGAATTTTACCCACTTCTATTATGTATATTTGATCGTATTTTCTCTAGGAAACATTGTGTGGGCTTGTGTTTGGAGAAGAATGCTTAACGATCACCTTGGGTTAATAAGTCCTCCTGAACCTGTTGTCTTCTGTAGTGGTGCATCGTCGGGGAAGTTCATGAATATTAGAATAAATGCTATGAGATGAACAACTGCACCCAGGAAAATGATAGCATCACGCCCGATTTTGCTAGTTCGATCACCAAGAATTCCAAAGATCAAGCCGGCTGGAAAGATTGTACTATCTAGATTGTTCCTGTATTCAATAATGAATTCAGGATACGATACCTGCTATTTGCCCAACTCCCGCGGAAATAGAGTTCAAAGCAAGCAGAGAGTTGGTGTTTGAACCAAGTGCTTGAGTGAAGGAGATGCATGTAGGGTAAATTCCTTAACGTATGCTCTATTTTAAGCTGGTAAGAGACTCATTTTGAATGAGTGCTCATAGTAATGGTAACGTTTGATACCTGTCCAGAATGCTTGTTCAATTCCTGTATAGGCGAATACAAAAGCTAGCAGGAACATTCGCTTTGAGAACATCAATCGAAATGTAGAACCTGCAATTCCAGCTACAGAAGGTGAGTTAAGAAAAAAAACCTGCTCGGAAAGGAAGAGCAATGTAATCCGGCTCCAGATCTGATAACCAGAGGCATAAGACGACGATGCCTTCATGGTAAAATACGGAATAAGTCAAAGTTGAAGTGCTCAATTTCTGACAACCGAGTGCGTTACAAGTCTGTCCACAACAACTGGGCCATGTAGGCCTGCTGCTCCACGATTACCTTGTTGAAACAACAACTACAAGAGATTCTCTATGACTAAGCCCAGCTGCATGTGTGGGAAAATGCGATAGAAAAGATTCGAGAAACGAGATTTGAATCCCTGTCTCATGCGCCGCGTAGCGCAGAACTGCCGCAGTCAGACTCTACCTGCTTCAGGCTAGCAAGCTATCCTCACGAAGGAAAATTGCAAAACCAGTGAAAAAGTTTCGGTTTGCGCAAGCGCCTGTGTTGACTTACAGAACAAGGATTTCTTCCAGAAGGAGCCTCGTTTCCTTCATGGAAGATGAGAAAGGCTAACCGGTAGTAGCTGTAGATCCTGATTCGATTGAGGCATTGTGATACCGTATTTCAAGAACTGAGAAGACATGCTGACATCTCCCCCTCAACTGTTGCTCAAGCTTTTCTCTTTATAACAGCAATTGACGGAGAATGGCAGCAACTAAGGGAGGGATGTTGCAGGCTGAGAGAAGGTGCTGCTAGCTTTGTGTATGAGCTTTTACGCTGTTCTCGCTGCATTCATGGCGTACACCTACTTACCAGAATAGTGAATCTGTTATGGAGGACCTTTGACTAAATGTGTGGCACCATCTCAAAAAGCAATTCATGGTTTGTGATTCTTCCCTTCACTGATTTGTGGTTCTTCCCGATCTATGATTCTCCCTAATAAGACCAAAAAAGTGACAGCGTTCATTTCTAGCTGGCATCGTAGTGCATTTTCCATCTGAATGAAAGGGCGTTTCACATCTTCCCAGTGAAAACTTTTCAATCCTAGAATTTTGTGTAGTTGTTTTGTATTTAGTGGCATCTGTCATATCTATCGAAGGTAGTTGATGCACCCACCTATAAGAGCGCCGTACTGGCGTTTTTCCAAATCCGCTTTCCTCGCTCCACTTGGTCTCAGCAAGACGAACGTCAGTGCCGCTAGACATGAAAGTGCTGTGAACACACCATAGAGAATGCGAACAGTTGACGTTGGAATGTTGTCTGTAGTTTGAGAAGAATGGAAGACAGCGAAGAGGAACACTCCTCCTGCTGTGAGGCTGTAAATGCTTAATTCAAAGACTTGTATATTTAGGCAAGGTCATCCTCTCTTCATTAATAGAAGCGGAATGAGCAGTGCGAGTCGCGAGATGCCTATTTCACCCACCTTGCCTCGGAAAGCGCCCATAGCAAGGCACTGTTTCTTCCCGAAGTTTTTTCAGTGGAATTCTGTGACAGATAAGTTCCCTGTCCTGTCCATAAAACTGAAATTGGAAAACAATGTACAGATAAGCCCAATTAAATTAAGACCTCTAGATGCAATGGAACGGCTGAGACACTACTGGGAAGTGTAATAATTTTGTACCATTTAATGTTCCAGTCAAGTCTAAATTCTCTTAAAATTTCTGTTAACAGAGAGTGTCTGTATTGTTGCTTCTGCTGGTTCTAGGTTGTTAGGTGGTACTGTTTTATTGACAGCCTGATATTCCGTCTAAACGTCTTCTTCGGAGGCCTGTAAGTGTATATATGTGTGAGTGTAAGTGTGAGTAGTCTTCACTCTGATGTGCCGATGAGCGGTCGACTTCATCTCCATCCCGCCTCCATAGAACACCATCAAACGGAAAGAGGACTCCGACCCAACCCGCATCAGGCCAGCGTGGGTCGTATGCCTACTTCTTCAGCGTGTTCGCCTAGATCTTCGTCTTACGTTAACTGTTTGATATTTTGACATGGGAATGAAGGGCCAATTTTGGAGAAGAAGGATGACTCGACGACGTAAGAAGCACAAGAGGAGAAGATCAAAACGGAGCATGTCAAAGTTGACAAGGCAAAGATACGGAGACGAAAACGGCGAAACGCTGAACCCTCCGCAAATGAAGAACGATACCAGCCGTTCTGTTGCGATGTAGAGATTGAATAAAGAATAAAGTGTGAGTAGTGTAAGTGTACGTAGTGCAGTGTAAGTGCAAGTGTAGGTGCTGCATGACTGCACCATCGCAGCGGGACTTGAACGAGAGATGCGGAGGGAGCATCCTCCAAGTGAGAGAGTCAAGTAGGTCCCACCGCGATTTTGCAGCCGCGACGCTATGAAACCGCACGCGCAATCCGTCTATATTTTCGACAAGGACTGCAAGTGAACTGTAAGTGTAAGCTACAGAATGGTACATAATATCTGTGAAGAGATGGTATGTACCATTCTGTAGCTATTTAATTATTTACACAATAACTGAAACGTATGATTTGGTTCACAAGCCTTTGCTTTTGAAAAAGCTTTCACCTGTGTTTTTAAGTTCTCATGAACAACTCCAACACTTTCTTTATCTCATCTTAAATTTCTGTCCATGTTAATCTCGAGAAAGTGGAAAAATCAACATTATTCCTCAGTATGCCTCGAGTGACCATTTCACAAGTGATAGAAGCTCGCAATACTTTGGAAATTCTTGGAAAAGAAAGAATAGCATAATAGATCGAAGTGGAACTCACTAGCTGCTCCGAAACCCAGTACTGCGCTGGAGATGTATAAATAGATTTCATTTAATCTCAAGAATCCGGCCTGAAAAGTGGTACTGAATGAAGGAAAACGAAATTATCCTTAGGGAGCAAAACCAGGGATTCGTAGACTCTAACTCGATAGACGGCGAGTTGCACACATACGCACTAATCAAGGACGTCATTGTATGTGTCTTGTTGTCTCGTTGTTGTCTTGTTGTTGTGTCTTGTTGTTGTCTTGTTGTCTTGTTAAGCAAACATCAAACGTCAGTTGGACCAAAACAAGCTTTGCGGCGAAGCCTAAATTTCAGGTAGCCGCTATACTCCTCGAGGACTGTAGCACCCTGCGTCGCCATCGCCGGCGGCCGCCAATGTTAGCGACGCCTGCAATCGATGCGCATTGCCTTCACAGTCGCCGGCGGCCGCTGATTTTGGCGACAGCGGTCGCCGCGACGCCCCGCTCACAGTCGATTCGCATCTGCCCACAGTCGCCAGCGACGGCGACGCAGGGTGCTACAGTCCTCGAGGACTATGACAGCAGTGTTAGGGGAAATAGCGTTGTTTCTACGACAAAATTGGGGATCGTGCGAAAACGGGGGTGATATGCTGAATCGAATGGTTATCTTGACGTGCACAGTATACTGAAGATAGCGTTCGACCGCTCTCGGTGCGCATGAATGAACAACACAGCTAGTAAAAAAAGAAGAGCATAATAGCATTCTCGAGGAAACACTATAAGAAAGACCATCATGGACGGACTTGATTTCAATGCTAAATGTGCAGTCGTTGCTTATGAACAACAGACATCTGCTAAGAAAGTGTTTGAAGAGTTCTACGCTCAGTAGTAGTCAATCTTCGCAAAATTCGTGGGAGCACGTGGTAAGTATCTTATTCGCTTTCGGCTGTGGACCTCAGCTGAGTGCTCAGAGTAACACGAGTCGAATGTACCGGAAGAGGAGGCGATTGGTGGGTTAACTCGTAAATCAAGAACACCTTGAACTGTTCCAGCCAATAAATGTGTGCTTATGAGGTGCGTTAATATAAATCTTCTCTATATATAAAGTAGAAAGTCTGTGCGTGTGTGTGTGTATGTATGTGTGTATGTATGTAATTAATAGAAATCGTGGAGAGTTAACCGATCGGGACCAAACTTTGCACACATATACAACTCGGGCCGGCGGAGGTTTTAGGCTACCTTTGGTTATCGATTGATTATCGATTTATCGATTTTATTGATTTTTCGCAATTTTCGCCCAAGGGTCGGTGGGGACATGTCTACTGAGGTTGTCGAACACACTGAGCACGAATATGACAACCGTTTTGCGCCAAGTATCGACTCATCGACTTTAGACTTTATTGATTTTTCGCAATTTTTGCCCATGGGTCGGTGAGGACATGTCTACTGGGGTTATTGAATACGCTGAGCATGAATTATGTCAATCATTTTGCACAAATTTGATTAATTTTTCATACCGGTTATTTTGTTTACGTGTGGGTGACGAAAGGGCTACCGAGAATACTCAACACAAGTGCTCCGACTCGCCTCCGGCGAGTCTCGCACTTGCCCGCTTCGCGGGACTTCGGTACTAACGTACCAATAATTTTCAACCACGCGGATGAAGCCGACAGTTTCGAAGCTCGCCGAAGGCGAGTCGGAGCACTTGTAGGAATGTAATCAGACTGTGTGTTGGTAATCGCCTCCGTATAGAAACTTCAACTTCGCATTTAACCCTTTCGAAAACGCTCAATTGACTTCAGACAGAACCCTGAGAGTTTAATAACCACTGATAGCAACTTGTATTCCAATAAGTTAATGAATAAACAATAAACAAACATCCGCTTTTTTCTGTGGTAGACTATTCATAGACATTCGCACATGAAACCTATACCGTTCGACTCAGAATTGTGCCCCGCAGTGACAAAAATCATTGTGATCTACGCGAAGCGCGGCGAAGCTGCGCTTTGCGCGGATGACAA